>JAKUCD010000019.1:0-149935 GCA_030563525.1 Nadsonia commutata
ACCGGGGACCTCGCGCATGCTAAGCGCATGTGATAACCAACTACACCAGACGCCCATTTCTTGAAGAAGTTCATTAATTTGACGTATACGATCACGTGAAAAGTAAATTGAAAATCTCTTGTAACGGTACGTCTTTGATGGTGATATACTTAACCAGTATAAGTAACTAATCGAGTGAGAAAAGAATAAGAAATATCTGACTACATAAGGAACTTACGAGGGGCGTTTTTGAGTTTGAAAGAATTCCCATCCAATACTATTAAGATGGTGATCTCCTCTCCCTCCTCTCCCTCCTCTCCCTCCTCTCGCCCCCCTCCCCCCAAAATAATGTAAAAAAGATATGTAATGGGGAAATAGTAGCTCTTGTTCTGATAATTTTTAGGGAGAAATAATCATTAATTATACCGCCTTTCGAAAAAATAACGAAGAATAACGATAAAAAGAATGGCTGTATGTTCACTTAGTACACAGATAGTATATATAAATAGTATGACATGCCTACTACTCTACCAGCCGCACGTCTGGCAGATGGTAAACCCACGCGGTAGAAGAATTATTTTATTAGGGTTTTTAGGCATCGTGCATGAAAAATATTGTGCGTATAAAAGTAAATCTCAATCATATTTCCTACCTTTCTTTTTTTCTTTTTCTTTTTCTTTAACAAACGCAAAAATCACATCTGTCGGGGTACCTTTTAGGTACTCCAAAAAGCTTTCCTAAGAGGATAACCCTTATGGCGTTGTCCCAGGACCTATGTGAATTACCATGACAGAATGGAGAATAATATACCTTGTGTGTATCTATCGATCTTGGGTGCAGTGGGACATCTGAAGCGACTTGTTCGCTTCTAAGGGTACCCTTCGTGGACCCGTATGGGACTCAGTGCAATGATTGGCAGAACATAATTTTTTTATATAGAATACATAGGCTAATAAAGTATATTTATAAAATACGAAAATCCCTCAATTGGGTTGCTCTAAAATATGTATTTGATTTTAATTAATGATATAGTAGTTACTTCTGAGTGGATTTGATGTATCTTCTCTCATATTTAATCGTTTCTTGTGCTAAATTGGATACTAGCTACCGTAAAATACGACGGGCTCTCAAGGTCGCCAAAACGTTATTTGCTATTTGATTATACGTAACCTTAGGTGGTAGTTATAGCGAAGGTGGCTTAATGTGACGCAAGATATGATCTCATATGCAATTTTCTAAACGAGCATCCGATAATTACACTTCCATTATCTCAGATTGAGTGAACGGAGCTCATAACTTAATAGTCTGTTAACTTTCGCGGTTTGAATCACTCTGAACCATGATTGAGAAAAAAGAGCAAGTTATAAAGCATTGTAAATCCCACTCTTCAATTTAAAGAAATATGGCTAGGAGAAAAATCGAGAACCGGACGTCAGCATTAAAAGAACAAAAACATCGGTTTGGCATCAGAGAAAAAACACGATTGAACCAAAAAATCCTACTTGAGAGCCAACAAAAATTGGTGGACGAAGGTTCAGTGACTATCAGTGTTAATGAGTGGATTTGCGATCACGGCTATATATAATGAATCGGGTCTAATATCTGGATAAATTCATGCCTTCAAAAAACTACTGCCAATTTTTACCTCACTAAGCTCACAAATCGGCGGTTGTGGAAAAATAAACTACATTACGCCAAATCTTACTAGGGTATTTAACGAATGCGCACCTAGTTATAATTCAAAGATTTATCTCATTGGCTCAGAGCAACTAGCTGAAACCTAGAATCTTATTATCTTTTATATATATTCACAATATTTAGCAAGGTTCCTGAAAGTAGTCTCAATTACGAGAAAGAAAAGTATGGCTCCAATGGATTATCATATCTCTCTGAATTCAATTACGAAATCAATGAAAACTTTCTAATTACCTTACCTTCGGTTAAAAGCCTGTTTCTTCTCAATCGATTTCATCTAATTTCGAAAAAGCTGCTGGTTCTACGGCTTTTGTTTCTTCTGGCCCTGGTGGCATGATGGATGATCTCAGACAACAAATTCGCCATAGTTTCGATAATTTTAAGAATGGCCGTGTGGATTATTATGAAGAAGTTTTCAACTGGTGAGATTGTTTTAAAAATTTGAGCTACAATACATGATTGTTTAAACATACTATTTATGATACAAAGATTCCAGTAAGTACATTTAATTGAGAGATTATTATCAAAAGTTTTTGTAGGCGTGGAAATTGAGATTGCCCAAGTTAAAGCTCAGTGGAAATTGCATCCAGATGTGACCGTTATGTACTATAACGGGCCTCAATGAAAAAGGAATAAATAGACGGGATTTGATTATAATAAATATATCAGAGTTATTTAAGTTCACTCTTATTAAGCTTCAGTGAGCTAGTGAGTTTATGGTAGCTATACAATGTTTTTATCATTTATATGGCCTAGACCTCCTCACTTCTTAGGCTGGTATTCACGACTAGTACGTTTCGTGGGGACGACGGAAACCAGTGAAAACAGCATTAACTTGGGCTTTTTCTAAATTCCATACACCAGATGTGGCATAGATATCACTTCTTAAAATTTCCCATACCTTCTCCTTTGATTCGGCGGCGATATTAACACAAGACCCTAAGAAAGGAGGGGTAGTACCGGGTTCAACGTGCTCTTTGGTATAGGCACCTCCTAAAACAACAACCTTTTGATCGACTAACGATGAAAGATTTTTGACATGGGTAGGTCTGTTCTCAATTCTAGTTTTAATCTGTTTAGAAGAAGTCAAAATATCAAACCCCGGTAGGATTATTCTCATTAAGTTAGTATATTCTCAGGGTTAGGAAAAATAGATAGTTCTTTACATACCACGTCCTTGTTGTCAGGAATGATGCAGATATATTCTTTTAATACAGGAGCAGAAGACATTTTAATGTTGTTATAGATAATTGACACAAGATTGAAGGTGAAGAGGACGGTTTTGGAAACTTGTACTTTTTGGATGAGGGATAACAAACTATCCCCGATATGCAGTATGTAGATGGGACAAGCTGCAGTGGCCCCTTTTCCTCGGAACGGCAGTAAGGACAACCGAGTTACCGTACCTGTCACTATCGCAATGAAAAACATGTTGAGTCAGTCATGAATATATACATGTGTATATATGTGTATGGAACAATTAGGTGGCATAAAATAAATACATCCACGTTATTCTCTTCGAGGTGAATTTCATGAATTTCATCATAAACAAAATCATGATGCATGCAAAGATAAGCGACTCTTTCGCCTTGTTTTAGTCATTCATCCTGGGTATGGGAAAACCCAAAAGTTATAAGAAGTAATCGTTATATCGTTAAGTGGTCAGTAATATCATTCATTGAGCGAAGAGATGTTAATTGCGAGATTATGGGGCTAAGGTTGTCTTGGTGAGACAACTTAGTGCGTTTATATCAGTTTTTATTAGCTCACTATATTTTCCGCAATCCAATTAATAATCTAGAACACGTCACATTTTCGCTGTGTAATCATTCTTACAACATTGGATATCTGGCAGCAAACGCGTTGAAGTTATCGTTATCGAGATGCGGCTTTTCATTTAGCCGCCAATTTAGGCGGCGATATATATATAAATGTTGCTTCCTAATATAGGAGTCATAGAAACAACAAACAAAAATTAGAATCATTTTCCGAATTTCTAGTCCATTATTAACCCACAATAATGCATATTCCGGCCAAATATAATCAAACCGATCTCAGCGCTCAACATGAATTAATAAAAACATATCCCTTTGCACAACTAATCTGCAACAGTTCACAGGGTATAGAGGTAAATTCTCTTCCGTTTCTTTTGGATAGTGATAATGGGACAAATTTTGGTACATTACGTACCCACATGGCTCGAAATAACGCTCAGGCCAAATATTTAGCTGAGGTAGATGAATGCTTGGTGGTATTTCAGGGTCCTCATACTTATATTTCCCCGGCATGGTATGAATCGAAAAAGGAGACAGGTAATGCCGTACCTACTTGGGATCATGTAACAGTTCATGTTTACGGGAGGCCAAGGGTTGTCACTGATAACTCTGAGTGGATTCAAAAAGCACTTAATGATCTCACTAATCATATGGAAAGAGACCTATCAGAGCCTTGGTCGCTAAAAAATGCCTCGCCGTCTTATGTGAACACTCTGTCAAAGGCTATTGTAGGCATAGAAATTGAAATTACACGTATTCAAGCTCAGTGGAAATTAAGTCAAAATATGACAAATGATATGGATTGTATTATTACTGGGCTACGTCAACGGGGTGGAAATGACAATACTGTAGCAGGTCTTATTGAAGATGCATATAAACAAAAGAAAGCAATCGATTAGAATTATATACATGTAAGTTCAAGTAAAAAATTTTCTTTCTTTCTTTGTTTCCTTTATTTGATCAAAAAAAAGAACACAACCAACTATATACACATGAAAAAGACCTAAGTAGTGGTAGTAGTTGTAGTGATAGAGCCTGAATCACACCAATCGTATACGGGTAAACAACTCAAATACTTACACCAACTACAACTACCACCGCCATTGTTAAAATTAATGATTAATAGTACAAAGTAGATAACGACGAGGGCTAGGGAGAATAATCTAATTAACCCCCAAACATACCAGCGTTTCGTACGTTTTCGTACAGAATTATCTAAGCCTAAATCAATTTGGCCACCAAAGATTTGACGAAAGGAAACCATTTTATTTGAACCGTCTGATTCGTCAGTATCATTATTCATCTTAATACCCTTTAATGTGAGACCCTCGGGGTCACGAATTCTGAGCGGCGATCTTAAAAGAACGATACCAAGCAAAATACCCATGACAAATCCACCGATATGACTGAAGTTATCAAGACCCGGTAATAGGCCAAGTACAAAGCTAACTACGATTTCCACAATATGAATAATCAAAACTCGTACAGGGTGTTTGTAAGTTTGCCAATTGAAGATTAAATCCAGTAAATCCAATGCAATAATACCGAATAAGGAGCCCGAAGCCCCACTACTAGCGATACCATCGGGTGTGAAATTACCACCTAGGATGAACCCACTTATACCACTAACCATATAAACAATAAAGAATCGAAGGGTACCTATATCTCGTTCTAAGTCAGCACCTAATTTGAGTTGTAGAAGGAGGTTGAAAATAATGTGCACAAATCCGGCATGCAAAAAGATTGGAGTAATAAATCGCCACCATTGATGTGGTAAATAGGTACCATCGGTAGCAGCACCTATTCCACCCATACCACATAGTTCAGCTAATGTACAGACATTGGTATCCGTGGTGGTAGAATTAGGGCAAGGGAATTGAATCGATGAATCATTGGTTATACCAGTGATAGCGTGCATACATGGTGTGAAACGAGCTCCCATATTAATTAAAACATAACTTGAGGGTCCTATCATGGGATTAAACGATGGTTGAGTGGCAATGGGTGACCCGGTGTATATTCCCATTTTAGCTAATTCGGCGATGAAGACGGCTACTTGAATAACACTTAATGTCCATACAAGCCATGGTAATCTTCGCTTGAAAAAGCTCTTATTTTGTAAATTATCTCCAAGGAAAACCCGAGAAAGCTGGTTAGGTGGTACGTGTGACGTATCATTTGATGGGTGGTTGACGCCGCCATTCCGATTATCAAAGAAAACATTATTATCATCAGTGGTATTTGTGTATTTATAAGGTTGTTCAAGTGTATTCATGCTAAAATTATCATTATTATTGATATTAGCCACTTTCGTTCTTCGGCCCCGACCGCCAAACGTGACACCGCCGTTAGATTGAGACATTAACTGATCATTATCCATATAATCTCTTTCATCACCATGGGCAGCTGAGGGTTCCATGAAATAATCCGGCGTCGTATTAACTAGTCCATTACGATTATTCAGAAAAGCGGCCTGATCGGCATCAAGGTGATAAGCACTATTCCCGTTGGCAATTCCCACACCAGGACTTAGATTAAGATTATCCACACTGGTACTACTGCCTGCTATCGCATTATCATATAGTGCAGGTGCTCGAGGATTATTGTTGTTGTTGTTGCGAGATCGTGAAGAGAAATTTATGACCCCACTATGCCTTACCGTCGAGCGATCAGTGTTATCGTGAGATTGGTTTGATTGGCCCGTAATAGGGTCTAGTTCGTCAAAGGGTAGATCTTGGGGGTCAGTAGAGAGGTTCATATGAGAAGAGTATCCAAACGACTGTTGAGAACCGTAGAACCCCGAGTTAGCATTTTTCGGGTACGGATGATCCCGATGTCGCGATTGTTGATAGTTATTGTTACTATTATTGTACATGAGAGATCGCAGGGGGCGAAGCGGATTTAAAAGAAAAACGATAACAGGAAGGAAACGAATATGCAGGTTTATATGAAAAATAGGTATTGAAGTAGATAAAAAATAATAGATATTAAAGTCGCAATTTCGCTATAAATGATGGCGGTGCAGTGAACAATTCTGAGATCGGAGCAAGATGATTTAGAACTGATTTTACTGAGTTTTCAAGTTTCCAAGCTTATTTACCACCTCCAAGTAACTAGGGCAGAAAATGCAATCACTATTAAAGAATGAAAAACGCGGATAAGCAAAATAAAAGAGATCCAGCTATGGTAAAGCGAAAGTGTAGATATATAATATGTCGTGTGGGATATCTGTCCACATAAGTACGGCTGTGTATTAGACGGGGCGCGGTCTGGGAGGAATACCCGCACTGGTGATTTCTCTTACACAGATCATTCGGCGATTGTGAAGATGTCAGGCAAACAGAGTAAGGTAGGTGATGGGCGATTGTCGCTTAGTGAAAGATACAGGCATTGTGTGAACTGGATACTAACACTTTTTTTAGACTGAAAAGCATGAGGTAAGTCAGCGCAAATAGTTGCTACTGATGATCAGGTCACAAGTTAACCCCAATTTTAGAATCTTCTCACGGCGTCTATCGCTGGTATTATTGCTGGTTCAGTAGAAAAGATGGCTTTATGTAAGTTTAAAGGGGTGTGGAGAAGTAATTTCGGTTTATTCGGTGCACTAACCCTTTCTGATTAGATCCTATGGAGTACTGGAAGACTCGATACCAATTACACCGTAATATCACAGGACTGAAACTCACTAATGTGAACACGGCAGATATCAAGAATTTAAGTATTTTCTACACGGGTGGTTCAGTTGCATTAGCTGGTGCGATTGTTAAATCATTGGCTCGATTCACCGTTTATAACAAGCTAGTAAGATATATGGCAGATGAAGCGGACCGCGGAATTACCACCGCCGGCACAGTCAAAGGTGATCAAGTTAGTACTAGTGCTCCCAAGGTAATCATGGCTGGGATGTTAACGGGGGTTGCGGAAAGTATGGTCATTGTACCCTTTGAAAGTATTAAGACCACTATGATCGAACGTAGTGTGCAAAGAACCCAAGTAGTTAACGACGCTGAGGGTACTAAAAAATTAAGGCCTCTTGATCGTATTCATGAAAGAGTACAGGGAGAAAATCTTGAAGCTAAACCTCTAGTAAGAAATCGTGCCAGTGGTCCTCATCGTGTCGTTACTCACCAAAAGCCCGGTGCCATTGTTTACCGACCCGGTATGACCCCATTACCGCTCGAAGAGAATATTACTCGATTAAGCCATACAATTAAGAATATGTACACTCAAAGAGGTCTTTCAGCTTTCGTACAGGGGTTCTGGCCTACTCTTTTCCGTCAGGGTGCTTACTCGGCGGTTAGATTCAGTAGTTATCACTTACTTAAACAAGCCGCTTACCCATCATCCGGTGATCCTAACTTATCTTCGGCATCATCACCCCCATCTTATGCTATAATGTTATTTGGTGGGTTATCCAGTGCCGCGGCCGTACTTGTGACACAACCAATCGATGTACTCAAGACTAGAATGCAAACTGTTAATGCCAAGGCCATGTACGGATCAAGTTTAATGGGTCTTTATCGTATTTGTTTAGAAGAAAATACCGTAAAGACTCTTTGGAGTGGTACGGTTCCAAGATTAGGTATGGCATTTGTTGGTGGTGCGGTAGTATTCCAAGTTTATGAATTTACTGAGAAATTAATGACTGTCGTTAGTAACATGGATGCATTTGCCGCTTAATTAGAAGTGTTTAGCATAATATAAATAAATGAGTTTTTTTCTATTCTTGAAAACTATAATAAAGATTGATAAATAAAGTACAATTGAAAAATACGAAGAAACGAAATAAATAAATAATATACCAAAGTGTATAAAAGTTTTTTTGGCATCACTTTAATAACCACACTGGTTAGGGAATTGACGATTATTTAATGGTTGAGGGAATAAGTTATTTTGTACCAATTTAACAAAATCCCATTCAATCGCATTTTCTGTACGGTAACACCAGAAAATCCAACCATTACCTTGATTATAACTATCCAATTGAGCCTCAACATAGCGACGAGTATTTGTCTTGAGTTCATCCGACCATTGTGTGACGTCATTATGGGGCCAGCAGTTATTAGTGAGTGAGGTACCCTTGGTAAAAGTACCATCCCAACGGGCGCCAATACCAACACCGTTAAGCCAGGGAGCACAATCGGTTAAGGCCGCACTCCATTCACCGACGACACGCCATAAGCTTTCAGATTGAGTAGACCAGCCTTGTTCACAGACAACTTGAACATGATCATCAATAGAACGGGATAATTCACCATCAGAGAAGACTTGGTAATGATGATGATCGAGAATAACGTTCCAATAAGTGGGCAAACCCATGAACCCATCCCAGTAATGTAATGCTTGGAACGCATCATGAATAACAACAGCGGAATTTGATCCACTATTACGTATATTCCAGAAGCCTTGAGTGAAATAATTTTTAATGATGTCCATGTCCATGGCCGGTCCAAGGGGTTCGTTGACTAATTCAATACCGGTAACCACATCACTATAAGCGGTAGTGCCGTACTTGGCAGCCAAATATTGAATTACTTGAAGTGAGATATCAATAGATTGTTGATCGGAGCCCCAAGTGATTGTATCACGTAAACCAGAGTTATCGAACCCGTTCTGAGATCCGGGTACACCATGAACGTCAACCCAAACTTTAAGGCCAGCGGCGCGAGCCCATTCAATGGCTTGATCTAAATAATACTCTTGACCCTGAACGTAGGGATCATTATCGAGTAATTGAAATGCCCAGTAACCAATGGGGATACGAACGTGGTTAAGACCGTAGGAGGTCATATCGTAAAAGTCTTGCTGACTATAAAAGGTACTCCAATGAGTTTGAAGACGAGATTCGGCCTCTTCCTTACCCAAGACTTGGGTATAATGGTATTCGTCAACGGGGATACCGTCATCGTTCCATTGATTGGTACGGAAGGTCTCGAATAATGATGGGGTGATATAAGGTTCAAGAACAAACCAGCCACCTAAGTTTACACCTTGAACCTTTTCGTTATCGTAGTCAAAGGAAAGGGCCCCGCTACCTCGACGTGATAGCGAGAGGGCATCTGACGTAGTGGCGTAGAGGACCAATAAAGAGGCAATAGTTGATGATAATGAAAACTTCATATTAAAGAAAAGATGAGAAAAACAAAAAGATGAGTAAGAATGAATATTAACAACGGCAGTGTTAATACAAATTATCCTTTCTTAACACAATTGAATCTTCAAGCAAGTCTACGATTGAAAGAATAATCAGCACCGAGGAGAAACACAGGGCTATATATATATTTTTGCGGACCCGCCTGTCCAATGTCATTTCGAGGCCCGTGGCTTTCTGATAAGGTCATAGAGGCTTTACATATCATGCCGCATTGGGCCAATCGACGACCGCTAGGAACCATCCCTGCAGTAGGATCTGCCTCATGCCGTGTTTTTCTTCCCAGCGATGGCGATGGCGATGGCGGGCTTGTCCGAGGATGAGGATGAGAAAAGATGATAGCATTAGTTTGAAAAAACATCATTCAGTTTTGGCCTTAATCAAAAGCAGGGTCAGGATGTGTTTCAGTTACCTTTAAATGGACCCACAAGGGCAAGAACGAACTATAATACTGATGCAACCATGGTTAAATGCCCTTATGGAATGTGATGCCCTGTGAGCCTCGCCGCCAACAACTTGTGACGTCATAATAACCTGATGCGGGCGTGACCCGCCTCTTGAATTTAAGGTTTAATGCTCATGAACAATTTGAGTGTTGAGAATGAGAGCTATTATTATAATATGCAAATACAAAAAAGAACAAAAAGGAAAGGAGAAAAATGATGGTTATGCAAAAAATGATGATTATTGATAGTTATATAAATGATAGTTGCTTGGTTACCCTTTGGGCTCTCTTTTTCGACCAGTCAGGTCCCTTTTTCAGCACAATAATCACTGAAGAATAACTTAGTAAGCATAGCCCAGCGACTAAAGTAAAACAGCCCCCTGGATTCATTGCGACCATCATTTTATCCAAAACGGCGATCCCAACGGCCGCCGTCAAACATCTTGTAAGATTAACGCAACCAGCGGCTGAAGCTGATTTAGTTGGGAATAGATCAACTAATAAAGTTGAAGAACAATTAATGAAAAATGTTGATGCTAATGACATGAGGAAAATAGACAATATAGGTACAATATAATGTACATGGTATTGAACCGTCCAACCGAAAATGATAGTAGCAATAATTTGACCAAAGCAAAATACTGATGTCATTAATAACCTTGCGCGATGAATCGGGAAATTGGTAGGATCCGGTTTAGTATCTACAGGTAACGACGCCATGAATTTAATGTATAATCGCTTATAATACCAATTCATCGTTTTACCTGAGGATATTGATCCAATAATACAACCGGCACCGTTAGAAAGATATGACAATCCAATTTGAGTAGTATTAAATCCATAATAATCACTTAATACGGTACTTTGTGCGGTAAGTGCCATAAACCAGGCGGCATAAAACATGGCATTAGGAATCAAAATCATCAATACTTCAATTTCTCGCGCTAAAATAAATGTTTGCAAAAGATTAACGGGTCGATTAGCTAATTGCATAATTTCTTTTAATTCTTCGTCTGGTTCAGTGACTAAATGTTTACCAATAGGTAAATAATGTAAAAATGGTGCAATATTAAACCATTGTTTAGGTATTACACTACCATTAGCGCATAAACTTCTTTTAGTTTCGGGGAAACAAAGGAAAAACACCAAGAGGGCGACAGCACTATAAATAGTTAAGAACCAAAATAAACTACGCCACCCCAGTCCGTGAGTAAGTCCACCCCCAATAAGGGGACCAAAACAATTACCTAATAATGTGAAACCTGAGAAATATCCCATATAACCTCCACGATTTTTCCGTTCAGTGACATCGGCTAATACACCTGACCCCAAAGCGACGGTGGCAGCAATACCAATAGCTTGAATACACCTTAAGAATAATAATAACCAATACCATTTTGTGAGCGCTAATCCGATATTGGAGCCAATATAAATTATTAGACATAATAAATATACTGGTCTACGGCCAATCATATCTGATAATGAACCCCAAATTGCCGGGGCTAAACCCTGGAAAATACTATAAACCACTACAGTAATATTAATTTGTTCAGTGGTTACGTTAAAGTAATTCTCTAATTCGCCTAAGGCCGGGAAATAAATAGGGCCTGATATTGACGACATTGATCCCGCGAGTGATACAAGACATAATAAGACTAGAATCATTGATCTTTCATATATACTATAAGGTAAACTAGAAGCCGTTGATATCTTTAAAGCAACAGCGTCGTCATTGGGTTCTTCTTTTTCATGATGCTCTTCTTTATGATTTTCATCTTTATGATCTTCATGATTTTCATGATTTTCACTCTGAATATGATTTTCATTCTCCCTTGGTTCATCGTTCATATCGCTTAGCGATTTTTCAACGGTTTCAACTTTTTCAATGTCTGCCTTCATTATTGGTTACGTAAGGCTGAATGCGTGCCAAGACTTTTTATGGGGTGGCGATCAAGTGATCTGGAGCGGAATGAAAAACGGCAGAGTGAAAGTCTGTAGTTGGCCTGGTTAAGCGTGAAAC
Source organism: Nadsonia commutata (assembly GCA_030563525.1). Classification (NCBI taxonomy): domain Eukaryota; kingdom Fungi; phylum Ascomycota; class Dipodascomycetes; order Dipodascales; genus Nadsonia; species Nadsonia commutata. The sequence continues at coordinate 12,066 of JAKUCD010000019.1, forward strand.
CTAACGACTCAAAATGATGAGTGTATATATCTGTATCTATATATATAGCTAACGATATGGACGTCAGAGAAACTCAACTAACGGTGGCGAAAAAGAATGTCGGACGATAATAAGAATCAAATACCAGTCACGGTGACACCAAGCAGGAACGAGTAAGCAAACAGGATGAAGATCTAAATATATACAAATCGGTATATCGTTATTCGCATCGAGCGTCGCGCGAGTTAAAGCCAGACTGTTATAGGTCAGATATAAGTTGGCAGGATTTCACCTCGGGTCTCGCGGCTGGGGATAACTGGGGATAACTGGTCTTCGCGGAAAATGTCATCTTCGAGTGGCCATGCGTTCGGGCCAATGGGAGCAGAGTACTACGGGCCGCCGTTTTGTGCTGTGGAGGGAGTATGCATCGTTTGTCATGTACGCGAAATACAACATTGGTCTTGCAATACTGATATCAACGAGGAAAGCGATGAGTAAAGTAGCGAACGAGGCGGCGAACGATGAAAAAAAGTTATATTCATGATAATTCTACTTAGCCATAATGGCAGTCGCTACAGCTTCAGTTATATCTGACCGTGACACCTGCACGCACGATATCATGACGGATTTAAGTCAACCCTGCTCTGATAATATTGGAGCGAAGTTATGCGCATACAATCGTCAAGTCAGTTCAATCAGATTTGTTTGGGGTAGTGACGATTAGTTGGAGATAAGGAGGGATTACTTGAAGATACTACAAGGAGAGATTACTTGGTACATTGGTGCTATTATTCGTATACACTACAACGTCAATGTTATATAATTCCACCTCCATCAGATGTCATCGATGCGTATTCTCATCACTTGTATAATCATAGTTTAATACAGTCTATCTGAGATAACCCATGTGAAGAAGGTATCGGTAATACATTGTTGTCATTATCTTAACCACTACATTCGCCATATCTCGCCTCACCTCATCTCACCTCGTCACGCCAGCGCTACCGCAAAGCGAGAGCGCGAAGCAGTGGATTCAGGTGTATTTATATTCTTCTCACTCACTCACTCTCGATGCACCGTTATGTCATGCGTCCGGGTAACGCACGCAGGTCGTGCGGCCGCCGCTTCGGCCGCCGCCGCCACTATACTATAGGGGTTACCTATCTACACCCGACGACACGCACGAACCTCACATTGTACAAGCCTGCGAGAACTCATTAAAAGCCTCTGCGGAATATAATTGCTATTCTAACCGTCTTTATATCCCTTTTTCACATCTCCCATTGTCTCGGCTAATCTTGCCCTTCGAATCCTTCCTCGTTCTACCCGTCTCCCCCCTTCCCCATCCCCTCACATTTTATCGTAGCAAGTGAGTTATACCCACGATGACTTCGGATAGTGAACAAATGCGAACGCAGTATGCCGACGCTATTTTAACGACTAATTCACCGTCCGATGCCGTTTGTGTACTTTCGCAACGACTCCGAGCTGGTGAATCGGTTAATTCGGCGTTAGCCGACGTGATTAGAGATCGACTACGTATTGAATCTCATTATATGACCGAATTAGGTCAATTGGCACAAAGAATTCCAATCAAGTCCTCAACGGCGACAAACGCCGGTGCAGAGTCCTTATCGGATTTATGGCATAGGCTATTAGCGCGTGATATTGGTGAAACAATTAACGCATCCGATGGGTTTATTCGAGCCACCAAAGTTCAAGTTGAAAAGCCCCTGCGTCAATTTCATCAATCAAACTCCGGGTCATGGTCAAATGCCAAGGCATTACAAAATGGGTTAGACCGAATCGTTCATGATACTACTAAATCATTAGTCTCACCCACTAAACGATTTATGGGATCAAAGAATACCGCGGCTCATGCTGATGAATCCAGCGGTCAACAATGGGCTAATCAGGCTCCCTATGTATTTGATCAAGTAGAACGTGCCGATGAAGATCGTGTGACCTTTGTTAAGGATATTTTAACTCAATATTTAACCTTGGAATCCGATAAACATCAATCCTCTATTAAGGTATCGGAAGATTTACTTAATCATGTTTTATCTTATGATCCCTATGATGATTTATTAACCTTTGCGCAAGATCGTGCTAGACAACCTTTAGCACTCCCTTTTTTGGCTTCCGCCCGTACCACTTCATCCTCATCATCGGCGTCAGCGTCACCATCGTCTCGTGTACCATCAGCTGCTTCGGGCTTTTACGCAGATAATGATTCTATGCACGCTTCACAGCGTCGTGGATCTAATATTGATACTAGCTCAATCAATTCTGATTCTAGTACTTCATCAGCTTCCAAGGGTGGGAAATTAAGATCAAGGATGGGTTCAATCTTTAGATCAAGTCATAATAAGGAAAAGAAACCATCATTGTTATCTTCGCTTGGTGGTAAATCTGGTTCTCCCGTTGATCGTAGAGTTAGTTCTCCCATTGATCAAAGAGTTAATTCTCCCATTAGTTTACCCATTGATCAAAGAGTTAATTCCCTTGTGTCAGCTCACCCGCCTGCGCCAGCACCACCACCTGCTAGAAAATTAACTAGTGGAATGCCCTCATCAACATTATCCCACTTGTTGATCTCTGAAGTCAATGAAGATGAGAATGAAGAAGATTTTATTGATAGTAATAATCAATCGCCTTTGGCTGATGATGAACCACAAAATATCTTTGGTACACCCTCAGTGAGTTCAATACCTGACTCACCATCAGCTGAAGTAACATCAGAAGAAATTGAATCTAAACACAATGCGCCAACTCCACCTCTCACACGTGATGAATTACGTCGGCAATCATTGATTAGTAATAATACTGGACCATTCAAGGTTGATATTCGTCATGATTCAATCAGTGAAGAAGGTCAAGACGCCGATGAAGCTTTATCCAAGGTCACATCAACTTTAAGGTCTATGTCTATTAATGGTGGTAATGCCAGAAATCGTAGAGATATTCATTCACGTTTATTCACTGATGTTTCACCCTCAGAGTCTGAGATTGATCGTGAAGCACCCTTACTGGCTTTCCCTATTAGTGTATCACAGGCCTCAATGGTACCACCACAATCGCCGTCAGCGGCCACTCCTTCTAATGTCAATGCCACTACTCATGTTGCGTCAATTCAGCACCCAGATTTAACTATGAGTCGTCTTGATACTAATGCGCCAGTAAGATCAAGTATTATCGAATTATTCCATAGTGTTATTAGAGATGGTCAAATTGTAAGAGCGGCCGGCATGGGAGAAATCGCGTTTAGTGCTGTTACTGGTGTTGATACTTTAGGTCCTGATAATTTGGAAATTAAATTACTTGGTAATTTAACGGCTTATGAGCGTATTGTCGCCAATCCTATCGTGTTAAAATCGTCATCATCAGATGATGATGGATTATATCGATTAAAGATTTCATCATTGAATGATCAAACTAAGGTTGGTATTAAATACGTTTATTCTAGTCAATCGGCTAATCATTCTGTACCGCTTATTGTTGCACCAGTTTGGCGATTTGAACCCACTCAAGCAAGATTAATGCTTATATATCGATTATCCGATGATTATCCACATGAAACTGCACAATTATCTGAATTAGCATTCCGTGTTACACTTGACGGATCATCAGCTACATCAGCACAAAGTAAACCTGTTGGCGTATTCAATGAATCAGCAAATCGTCTTACATGGCAATTATCATCTCATGATTCACCACAGTATACAACATTAAAGAAGGGTTTAGAGTTAAGATTATTATGTCAATTTAACACACTTGGTCAAGCCCATGAAGCCAATAGTGGTATTGAAGTTAAATATGCTCTTAATGTTCCAGAGGATAGTAATAACGAGAATGATAGATTAAGATCAGTTTATCGCTATGTTGGTGGTGATGAATGGAGGGATGTCCATGCTGTAAGATCAATTATTTCAGGTTGTGTTGCAGCTCATGAACGTAATTAGCGAACGGACGAGCGAAAGAGCTCGAGCGAAGCGTGAGTAAGTGAGTGAGTGAGTATTCAATTCAGTGTCCAATCTAGCTTTGTTTAGTTTTCCATTCGGGACAGTATATAGTTTAAAATATTATTAATAAAATTTTGAAATAAAGTTTAAGAAATTTAATGAATTATTTATTCTGTATATAAATTATGAAAATTGAGGAATATTGCGAGGAGTGAAGTGGAGAATATCACGAGGAACACATCACTCACTCTCTCTACGCTCAAGTTTGTTCGTTCATTCGTTATCTCACACTAACCATACTACTCCCCCCACTCCAACCCTTCCTTAATCCTGATCTACCCCTATAAATCGATCCGCTCCCCACCCCGGCCCCCGTCATAATTAATGGTGAAACTGGACAAGCCCATTTTTCAAATTGAACCCATTTTTCAAAATCGGGTGATTCATTAGGAATTAATAAATGACGTGGAATAAGAGTATTTTTAATGTATTCCATTAAAGCCGTAAAATCTTCGGACCATCCCGTGTGATGAGGGTTTGGCGGTATAGAGTGATCAGAACGATGGTGATTATGGTAATAATTGTATTTTGGAGTAAGTGGTGTTTCTTCAGCGATGGGGGCGTTTGAAGTCACAGGTGGTGCAGGCTCAGTATCTTCAACAAATGATTCACCAATAATTAAACCCCTTACATGATCATCTAATCCTATAATATCATGCACAATCATAGACGTTATTTGACCCCATCTTGATGTAGGTGGAGGGTCGATCTTTTCAGTCTTGGGTAGATCACTATCAGGGTAATCACGCGATAAAAACTGTTGACAGTAACCGCTAGGGTTAACATTATCAACTTCAGTCATATCTTCATCATCATCATCCCACATGGAAGATATTAATGATACAAGCGATGATGACCTTTGATGTTTAGTTATTATGGGTTTTGTAATAGTATCTGATTCAATACCCTGATTCATTCGCCAAGCCTCAACTCGTTCAGTGACGGATGAAACGGCCATAAATGACCCTAACCCATTATGGCTAGGTAAGCTATATTGATTAAATGATATGAATCCATCTAAATCTGAACCATCATCATCATTAGAATGAGGCCCTACCGTTTCATTATCAATATCCGGCGTTTGCGGTGATGTCCATTGACGAGGTAAAAATAATACCCATTCATCAATACATGAGATAACAGATGGTAAAGAATCTAACGCTGAATCGTTCGTTCGGCTAATTATATCATCACTAATATATGTCAAACAATCAGAATCTTGTCCTTGTGGTCCTCGTGGAGGTACAAGTGGATGCATTGACCCTGTACTAAATTCACTGACCGCCGCACGGACAGCCGTGGGAGCCGCATCAGCCGTGGGAGCCGCGACGTATGGGGCGTGATGATTTGTTAACTGATAAGCCATTGATAGTTAACGCCCAACAGGGATAAAGGGATGATGAGCGGGGAAAGTACGCTTTTCAAATCGAAAAAAGAAGAAGAAAAAAGTATTCCTACTAAATAAAACAGTAATAGAAATTTTTTGCAAAGTAATAATGAATGACCCGGAAAGCGCGTGTGATTAATAAGGGAAAGAAGAAGAGGAGGAGGAAAAGCCAAGAAATGAGATAAGAAGCAATCCAGTGTTTTCTGTCACGGCCGCGTGATAAGGTGCCGCTCTCTGTGGGGCGTTAATGTGTGCGTATTTACCGCGTAGTATGCGGCGTGTGGACCTGAGATTACTCTGATTTTAGAAAAGAGGGCTCGTCCGTGGTTCCGGGCTATTAAAGGAGGAGGAGAGGTAACTGTGGCTGGGTAGTCGTAGTGTATATATTAGCATCATCCAAGGCGTGACCTTGGGACCAAGTCGTGATCCTGGGTGGAGGGGAGAATCACTAGTAGATAACCGGGGCCATAGTTAGACATATCCAACTGAGTCAGCAGAAGGCATCATGTCTAGGGTTATGGGCGAAGAGAGTATTCGACATTGCCACTGGCATTTTTCGCTCTCTGATGAAGAGAAGCCAAGAGATCGAACTATATATAATTATACTCAGTATAGACCTATAGCTACTTTATCGGTAAAGAGGTTGAGTGTGACGAAAGAGTATAGATTATTATCAACTTCGATAAATGTAACATTAGTAAGTCTCTCACATTGAGCATGTTCGGTTCAATAGTCACGGCCCGGATATTTGAGCCATTTAGACGGCAATCATATTAATACTGTGTTTAGCTTGTAAGTTTATACTAGACAGCAACACCATACGGGAGATGTTGTGAACCATTAGTGAATAAAGCATAAAATACCGCCGCGTGGCGTGTTTCGAGCTTCGTGTTTGCTCCAATTATGTGAAGCGCCCCATGCGGCGTCATAGCCGCATGTAGCATGCCGCACACTATCCATCATCCATTTAGTAATCACCCCACTCTGATCGGCAGGTGAGCATTTACACAGAACATAAATAAGCTCTAATCAACCGGAATCTTTCTTTGCTCTTCTTCATCTTATCTTTCTAGATACATTAACACACGTATTACTACTACTATACACTATGCATCCTACCTTTGCCCGTTTTGCTCATATTGTAAGTGTTTACTCTTAGCCAGGCTGCATTGTCACTGTATATGCTTGATAACGATCACTAACTCCAGTATAGTCTAACAAGAACGTGTTCCCCCCTGAGGTTTACCCCCTTGTCGGTGCTCTTGGTGTTGCCATGGGTGCTGTCGCCTGGATCATTAAGAAGCGGTTAACCTCTGGTGACTTAAGAATCGCTAGAACTGGTTTCGGTAATCCTGATCGTACCAAGTAAGGGAAGTGAGTAATTCATTACTTTTTTCCTTCCCCTTCATTTATCAGAAATCATCTGATTTAATTTACTTATTTATTCTATTTACTCCTGTATACTCAAATTGATTAATTAAATTATACATTCATACACATATCATTATCGATATTTATTTATGTCCTATATGGGGTTAGTGTCTGACCGTTTTCTCCTACTGAAGCTATGAATTTTCTGGTCATAGACTATAGGTATGAATTGATTGACACTCACTTTAACTACGTTCAAGTTCGTTTGCTCTTTCAGGTAGTCTAATTTCAAAACTTTATCAAAATAAGTTACTATACGCCGTTTTATATACTTATAAGATTGAATGACGCCAATTCGGCAAAACCTGATCCATAATCATTTCATTATCTGAACCATCATGCACTGGATTCAAAATCTCATTATTTCTAACCTTCCCCTCACCAATTTGTTGGTTAAGGTGTGGACCAAAATCACCCTCATATACTACCGCACCAGCCTTTCTATGTGTATCAACATATCGTGATTCAGCGGTTTGTAAAATTTGTTCAGCGGTAGGTCTAGTCGCTGGGTGTGGATTAAGCATCCATTTAACCATACTATCCAATGCATCGGTACCATTAACCATAAATGATGGTGCCCATAATGGTGGCATATGACTTTGATTTTGACTTTGACTAGGTGGTGTTGGTAAATGTGAATGCGGATGAAGTTGAGCATGATAACTTTGGTGTGCTTTCATACTTGGAACACTACTCATATTCGTACTAGTTGAACCTGAACTACTGCAACTACTGCAAGAACTACCGGTACTTCCCGTACTTAACGGACGAGGTTGAAAATCCTCTAGACTAAGATCACTAGATGATAATCGGCCAGCATCACTAAGATCACCCGATCTTAACTTTTGCCAATGAATACCATTATCCGGTAATATTATATTAGCGGCAATTTCCAACATCATTAAACCTAATGAAAATATATCAGCTGGTTTATCATACTCTTGAGCCGATAAAATTTCTGGTGCAATATATTCACGATCACCCTCCCGTTCAATACCAGCTGAAGCAGGGTACGTAGTCGCCATACCAAAATCACCAATCTTTAAAGTCCCCTCAAAGGTGATAAATACATTAGCCGGTTTAATATCTAAATGTAAAAATCCCGCATTATGAATATACTTAATACCGTGAGTAATTTCAATTAATATCTTCCAAACACGCCATTCATCTAATCTTGATATCTTACCATTTTCTGATAGAAATACATCCAGAGATCCATTCTCACAGTACTCAGTCATAATGTATAAATGATTACCTGTCTCCCAAGCATCAATAAGATTAACTATATAATCCTTACCATCATCATTATTTGAAGTACTGTCAGTACTGTCAGTCGACACCGCCGCCGTTATTGTTGTCCCCGCCCTATCACGAGTCAATTTATGTAAGATTTCTAATTCCTCTAATTGTCTTAATCGAGTCTTAGAATTCAAATAAGGATACCTCGTACGTTTAACGGCGTATCTATTAGGTTGTTGTTGTAATACTATACCACTATCATCTCTGGGTAAAGTCTTTTCACTTACGGCGAAAACGGTAGAAAATTCTCCCTTACCAATTAATGTCACATTATCAAATCTTTCCATTAAATTAGTATCCACCGATGGTGATGAAGATGACCATGTCGATGATAATGAATTTTGTGATGGGAATGATGCACTTACAAAATTGTAAAATCCATTACTACCCCCAATCATACCCCCACTAACATCACTATCAATCATTGAAGAGTTGGTATTCACATTGCCATTAGATTTCTTAGCTGGGGTATGAGGTTCCTCACCAGCCGATGATGCATTACTAAAATCATCTGAGGGCATCATAATCATTGAATCAGAATCATTCATAGAATCATTCGTAAATCCACTATAATTATGACTATTGGTACTATCATTACCACTATCAATGTATCGTCGTTTATCGTTATCACCACGTAATTTACCTGGTGTAACAGTACTAGCGTCTGATATAATTCGTTTAGCCTTACTAGGTGCCGCCATTGATCCTGAATAGTAATAATGTTGTTGTTGTAATTGTTGCGGTTGTTGTTGTTGACTTGGAATAGCAGTTGGCATAGGAAACGTATAAGGTTTCTTTGTAGGTGTTGCCGGGAATTCATTATCTTCTTCCATCATAACATTAAAATCTTCATTATCAAATTCCATACTATCACTATCCATATCAATATCAGCAATGGTATCAAATGAGAATCTTCCTCGACTGTCCCGCAGTCCGCCGGTACCACCCTGCTGTCTTGATAACGCGAATTTATTTTGTTTTCTTTGCTTTTCCAAATACTCATTTTGTAAATATTCCTTTTGTAATTCTTCTTCTTTTAATCGTTGTTGCTTTTGTTGCTCTTGTTGCTCTTGTCTTGAAGGATGGAATAATGGTAATGGTAGCGGATAAGTATTCGTCATTCCCAAATGGCCGATACTAGACATCCCTAAATTATTTAAACCTAAATTTGGTGAACTTATTGAACCGCTTATAGGACGTTTACATGGTGTTTCAGGGGTTGTGAAAAAGAAATTATTTGCATAAGATTCACCATTTTCACCTGTTCTTGTACCGGTATCCTTTTTAGACAAAAGTCCTGACGATGTGAATGCCGTTTGTAATGGTTTAACCGATTTATAGCCATCGGGAGTTGTGAATTGATTCCCCTGATTGATAATACTTATTGATGATAAGGGCGGTACCATTAAATTTTTACCACTAGAAAAATCACCCGTTAATCGATTCTTTTGTGGTGATGGTGATGTCTTTTCAAATATAATTGAATTATTTGCGAATGCTGGCGTAGATTTACGCGGTCTCAAAACTGGATGAGAATTAAAATTGTTATGATTATGGTTATGGTTAAGATTAAAAATTCCGGATGTTGAAGGTACGGATGTTGAAAGTGCTGATGGTTTCTTATAATGATCAAATGCCTCAATTGATGGACGTTTTATTAATCGAAATTTCCCCGGTACATGCGGATGTGGTGTTGACATTACGGCATGCGATTTTGGGTTGGTGAATAACGTTGAACTCTTTAATGGTGTAGACGATATAATAGGTCGTTTACTAGGTGGTCCATTATTCAATGGTGACGATATATACGAATTTGTGAAAAAGTTATCATCATCATCAAAGTCATCATCAACGATGTCGTCCATTGTCGTTGTATTATTATTGCTGATTTCATGAAACGGTGTAAAATGCGGTACCGTAGACGAAATATTGTGTCGTTTATGACCCTTTAGTCGTTGTGAATAAGGAGATTTAGCGTTAGTTAATATCGGGGATAAAAAATTAATTTTACCAGTGGAGTCCTTAGATTGATTGTGCCGCGTAATAGTTTCAATATTTTCTATGTCAGTATTACCAAAATCCAACGATTTTTTAAATCTTGATGACCTCCTTAATGTACGTGGAGAATTTAATGTAGCTTCATCCAAGTTAAGTAACCCCTTTGATCGTTTTAAGGGTTGCATAGATAATCGGTTAATTTTGGGTAAATATTGATCATTAAATACCGTATCTTCCATCGTAGAGCGATGTGGCGGTGAGGGACAGGGCGAGGATAGACTAGTCGGTTGTGTTAATTGTTGGCCCATACGCATAGGCGTTATATTTGGCATACTCATTTTATCATCAGAACAAAGCGAAGACTGTGAAACAAGCGCTGGGATAGATAAAGTGGAAAAGTTTTTACGATGTGATGGTCCTCTTCGGCTATTATTAGGTGTACTACTATTGTGATGTAACTTACCTAGATTGAAATGGGGTTTGTCGTCGGTATCCCGCTGATTAATAGAAAGATTAGTGAGCGATGCTGCCGAGATATCATGATCGACTAAGGGTGACAAACTTAACGAGGAGCTAATAAATGAAGAAGAAGCCATAAAATGGCTGGGTGGGGGGAGTCGCCGAGGCGAAGATGTCGGGGTGGACGTCGACATGGACGTGGACGTGGACGTCATTGTTTACGCGTTTCTTTCACGAATAAGCCAAATAAACGAGGTCAGGTGTGTCAAAAGATGTTTAATAAAAAGGCGTACAAAATATAGTCTAACGTGTAGAAGACCTACAATGAATGAGAACGTGAACGAGGCGTACTAGCAGACTGGTCGAAAAGCGGTAAAACGAAGATGGTAGCAAAAAAATACCAAAAAGAAGCCGAGCAAGAACCAGAATGAACCAAGCCGAGATACTGTGGATAAAATAAATAGACGGGAGATATAAAAAAAAAGAAAGGGGAAAGATGAAGGTGGGTATATCGAGGACTCAAAGCAACGAACCGAGCGGGCCGACGTCAACCTTCACGAAGCGGCCTGATAGATAGCACGCGAGCTTTTAAGCGAAACGAGAGTATGGTGTAAAAAAATACCACACAACACAGGAGCCCTTTCGACGGCAATATACAACAATAGCGCGATTCGAACACGAGTTTTGACACGAAGACACACTACTAGAGGTTCGAACTCGGGCGAAGGTGAGTTCCGCGAGGCGGGAAAGCGCGTTGGGAGAGAGTTCGGTTGGCGGCTGTACATATGTATTGGTATCTACATGTATCTGTATATACATATCTATATAGGTTGAGATTGGGTTGTTTTTTTACGATGTCCGACCGCTTGAATGGAGATAACATAGACTACAGTTCTGGCTTATCACAGTCAGAATATCTGTCTGACGACACTGATGGCTGCAATGCCCTGTCTGATGCTGACGCTGGTTCGCGCGCTGGACCCACGACGTATTTGAAAAAGATATCCACGCTACGATCCAGTTCACCGCTACGTGCGGATCCGCTTTATTTGAGTTCGTCGCGTTTTAAACGGCCGTTATTGACCTCTGAATCGGAGTTGGAGTCTATCAATGGCAATAATGGTGCCAATGGAGGAGCCACGTTGAATACGGCACCAGCTACAACGGCAACAACGGCGGCTCTATCAGCTACCGCAGCTACGGCTATTTCAACAACTAGTTCCAAGCCTAATAACCCTATGACTGTGGAGATTGAAAAAGTTTTAGCTATTCCTACATTGACAGTAGGTGGTCCTTTACCGCCGTCAGCGTCTAGCGCGAATGTTAATAACCCAAATGCCGGTGTTAACTCTACGGGTGGTAACCTTAATATGAGCGTTAATACCAGCCTGCCCAATTCAAATGCCAGTACTTTATCCAAGAAGAAACCTACGATAAGTGCAGGGGGTGTAATGGTAGCCACAGGTGGCCCATTGAATAATTCTAATAACCCAACTACATTGTCATTACCTTCTGCATCATTAAAGAAAAAGCGTCGTACGCCATCAAAATTTCAAGCTAATCAATCCTTGGTGGGCAAAAACTCAAAGGCTGAAATCTTTGCCGCTAAAGTGGCTTCAGCGATTGGCGATCCGCATTCATCAGATTCAGATGAAACCTTTGTTTATGAATCGAATCCATTAGATCGTATCAACTCATCCACTTCACTCGATACTAGTTTCTTGCCGAATATCAATTATGACGATAGCATATCGGTCAGTGAGTCTAATGACGAGGAAACCACTATATCTCACAATGCTAATGATGAACTAATGTCGCATATTCATTGTGAAAGGTCATCTTCGGCATCCCTAAATAATAATAATACTGGTGCAACGCCGAATGATGGACCTGCTGTAGTAGCAATATCATCTGGTGATGGGTATCAAACGTTAATTGGGCCACGAAGATCGACGCAAAGATTCAATCTTACAACTAAATTAGCGCCTGAATCTCTATTTGTCGTACCTACGTCCGCATCTACATCTGCGACGCCGATATTAACTAGTGAAGAAACGAAAGTAAATTCTCGTGCGGGTAGTATCAACTACGAAGATAAAGTGGTGTCATCATCCGATGAAAATACTAGTTTCCCAATAGTACTCTCACAGCGACGAGACGCCGCCCCTGTACCGTCCCGAACCAAGCATTACCGTCCATTGTTGAGTAATAAACGGAATCATTCCGATTTATCGTCTCAGGGTCTTCTTTCCGCCTCACAAATGGCTTCACCGTCTCTTCAACCGTTATCATCACCGGCACGACCACAGTCTCACCGTAACTATACCAGTAGTAATGATTTTAGTGATGCCGGATCTAATTTTGAGTCTAATGACAAATACGGTTCTATGTCGCAATTTAACAGTAATTCTACGCGACATCATCATCCTTTACAAGCGCCATCATTGAACGTATCTTCATCACAACATGCTAGTTCCTTTTTTGACGATGAGGATGGATTCGATTTAGATGATGATTTAGACGATGAAGAATTATTAGGATACTCTGAATCCAATATTTCACGGTCTAGTCGGTCACGCAATACTGGCAGTGCCATGAATTGTACTCGACATGGTCATAAAAATAACAACGGCAATAAATACTATCACCAACAACCATCTTACATGGGTGGTCCCTATGGTAGTATGAATGCGCTTAATGGGAGTAAAAATGGTCGTTTAACGAATTTTGGCTCATCGCGAAATAATAGTAATAGCAAATTAGATAGTATCTCCGCCAGTAATGCCGGTCGTGTGGGTGCGGGTGCGGGTACTCCTAATAATAGTATCAGACGAGTAAAGAAAAGTGGCATGCTTTATTCACCGCATAACTACCAACGAGGTCGAAACACAAAATCACCGTATCATTATTATCGAATCGCTTGTTATATACTCTTATTAGTCATGGTGGTACTCGGGATTGGTTTTGGGTTTGGTTTCTTTATTGCCAGTAATAAAGCGTTAAATTCTATTCGTGTTAATGCGCTTAATGATATCTTAGTGTCTGACGAAGAGTTAGTATTTAATATCGCTGTTCAGGCTCGTAATCCAGGATTTTTGTCATTGACGGTAACTGATGTCGATATTGATATTTTCGCTAAATCTGCTTATGTCAAATCCCCATCAACCTCGTCCAAGGAATCAACTACTATATTACTCGGTACTGTCGCAAAATTAGATATGCCACTACTGTTCCCGGGTTCAATCGTTAATCGTAACAGACTCCTTTTCTCAACCGGGGTAGCGAAATTAGTCATTAATGAAAATAACGGTAATAAAACTATTTCCATGAAGCGTAGTAATAATAACTATGAGTTTATGGATAATTATACCGATGATGAAGAAGATAATGAAGATGACAATTTCAATGATCAAGTGGTGGCTTGGGGTGATAAACTTCCAGGAGACAACGGTCATTGGAAAAAGATTAATTCTCATCCATTCACAATGATTATTCGAGGAATGTTAAAGTACGAAATCCCAATTGTAAAATCCCAAAAAGTAGTTTATATTACAAAATCAGTACTTGTCGATCCTAATCAGTTATACACGGATGAAGGTGGACGACTAACGGCGAACGACGAGCAATGAGGATTGAGGAGTAAGGAGTGAGGAGTGAGAAATAATAATATGAAAGTATAAAAAGTGAGAAATGAGTTGCATTATTTTTTATAAAATTGTTTATATCAACTGGCCTCCCTTACCTAGAAGGAAGCAACCCTTGTACTCGTTATGTACGATATAGTTTCGCTTCAATAAAAAGTTTATAATGTACAAGATAAAATTAAATATTGCCTACCATACTTGATCTATAATTGTTGCTAACTTTTCATTTTTCCCTTTTAATTGAGTAATTTTCGAGTATCTATTTTGCTATGCGCTTTGGTATAAACAAGAAAAATACAAATACAAAACTAAAAATTCAAGACTAAAAATTCAAAATAAAAATTCAAAATAAAACTAAAATAAAACTAAAATGAAAATTGCAAAAATATATATATATCAGTCCTGAATAAATATAAAACAGCATGTATAAATTAAACTAATCAGTTTAAATTATTACTCTGTAGTTAAATACAAAAATTACTACCAATTGGCCATTCCCGCCTTGAATTTTACCCGGCCGATCACCCCATGGCACACTATTATTTTCATACACGCATGGTATAAACTGGAGATTGTTGATCCAATATATTAAGTGTAACAACCCAAAAAGGCAATATATCAATCAGGTACTTCGTCTAATTCATCTTTTAAATTTTCGTTCATTTGAAATTATTGTTAATTTTGACTTTAGATTGTTAATTTATTGTACCGTGTTCCAATTTAAGGATCTGAATCAGGCTTGCGTGAAAGTATCAAGGTAAGTACGGTGAGACGAGGACGAAGGGTAGGATCGAGCATGGGCCGAGGATGAGTTTGGTTCATTAACTCATAGAATAATAATCCGAACACCCTCAATACGCTTGTATTTAATTGAAATTATTTTACTAACTGAAGTTTTTCTTTCCGTTTTGGTTTGAACTTTTTTTGGAACATTTATTTAGAGATTCTCCCCTGAGGATTAGAAGTTTTTCTTATTGATTTGTGGAGATGACGAGTTAATCAAATTCAAAATGAATATTCCTCAAAATTATCAAACACATCATTTGCAGCAACAATTGCAGCAAAATCCACAACAGCATCACACTCAGCAACAACAGTCAACATCTATCTTGAGTCAAAACTACGTTAATACCAACAACATGTCCCTAGGTGGACCCCCGGCTATGATTAGTGGTAATCACTTTCAACAGAAACCTCAGGGTCATGCCAGGTCGGTCTCACAGGGACAAACCCAAGGACAAGGACAATCTGCTCACCAGCAAATTGATCAACAACAACAGAGATCACAACCACAAACTGAATTACCATACTCTAATTCCCCATACTGGCAACAACAACAACAATTATGTCAACTTTCAAGAAAAGAACAAGTTAGCCATGTTTACGCTAGAAATGCCGCCGCTGCGTCCAAGACGCCCGGATCTATAAATCTTCTAACTTTAGCTGAATACGCTATACAGTTAGTATCTCAGGCAAAGAATGATCAAAAACAATTAACTGGCACCATACATTACTCTAGTAAAGAAGTTAAATTAAGAGAGGATCCTCTTGATGAAGAAAAACGACTTGCTCATAATGAAACGGTAATGAAACAATTTTGGGTTAGTTTGGATCTTAGTGGCCAGGGATTCGCTAGTTTATCGAAGGCTATTTATAATTATGAATTCTTACACAAACTTTATTTGAATAATAATAAAATTCATACAATCCCCGCTGGGATTAAAAAGTTAACTCATTTACGTATTTTAGATTTATCATCAAATCAACTCACGGAGTTACCGAAGGAAATCGGGATGTTGCATAATTTACGTTATTTATTCTTATTTGATAATGATTTAGAGAGTTTACCCGATACGGTAGGATTTCTTTATCAATTAGAGTTAATGGGCATAGAGGGTAATCCCCGTATGAATGATAATATTAAATCTTTATTAGCCAAGGGTGGTACAAAGGCCGTGGTAGAGAATCTTTTAGAAAATATACCACCCCCAGTTTCTCGTTCTAAACGTGAAATGGTAATTTTAGAAGATGAACAAACAGGAGCTATTGAAAGCTCAGCTGATTTTAGTGTTATGAGTTATAATACTCTATGTGATAAATACGCTACCCCACAAATGTACGGTTATGTACCTTCTTATGCACTTAATTCTGAATATCGACGCAATCAATTGAAAAATGAAGTTATCTACTATAATACTGATATTATTTGCTTTCAAGAAGTTGATGGTAATACCTTTGAAACCTTTTGGACTCCTCTTTTAAAGGAAAGGGGATTTTCTGGTGTCTTTTACCCTAAAACAAGATCAAAAATTATGGGTAATGATGCCAAGTATGTTGATGGTTGTGCCACTTTCTATCGAACATCAGTATTCAGCCTTTTAAAGAAAGATTTCTTGGAATTTCATACATTAGCAACCAATAATAAGGATTTTAAGAAAACCGCTGATACTTATAATCGAGTCCTTAATAAGGATAATATTGCTCTAGCAGTATTACTAGAACATAGAGCTACTGGCCAATGTGTATTAGTAACTAATACTCATTTACATTGGGATCCGGCTTATAATGACGTTAAGGTGGTACAAGTAGCCCTATTGTTGAATGAATTACAGGGTTTGACTGAAAAATACATCAAGACCGTTTCAAATGCCGCAAGATATAAGGATAGTAAAAAATTGCCCATGTTCATTTGTGGTGATTTTAATTCAACTATAGACAGTGCTGTTTATGAATTATTTTCTCAGGGTACAGTTCATAAACACGGTGATATTCAGGGCCGATCTTATGGTAAATTTACTGATGAAGGTATGGCACACCCGTTTTCATTGAAATCAGCTTATTCTAATATTGGTGAACTACCGCTAACCAATTTCACACCTAATTTCACCGATGTCATTGATTATATTTGGTATACAACGAATTCGTTCAATGTGAAATCATTATTGGGTAAAATTGATGATGATTATATTGATCAGCTTATCGGTTTCCCAGATAGTAGTCACCCATCTGATCATATCCCTCTTGTAGGTAATTTTGCATTTAAAGAGCACAAAGTAGTAAAGAAAAACTACAATCCTGCCCCTGACTTTGGTTCTAGTTATCGTAAATAGACACTTTTATTTTCACCTGTTCTATATCCTTTATCTTTCTCTTTTTTTGTTTCTATTCTTGCTCATTTTATTAATTTTTCATTTTTGTTTGTTCTTTCTGTTTTTTAAACCTGTTCTTTCTATTTGAATACTAATATTCGCTCTATTCTCTTTTTGTTCTTTCTTTCCACAGACTTTTACCCTGCATGTATTCAATACCCACTCACTCATCTAGCCTTGAAAGAGCATTATGCATAATGCTAAAGAATACGAGCAACTCAATATGCTTTTTAATCAGA
The DNA here is from genome assembly GCA_030563525.1 of Nadsonia commutata. NCBI lineage: Eukaryota > Fungi > Ascomycota > Dipodascomycetes > Dipodascales > Nadsonia > Nadsonia commutata. The sequence goes on from JAKUCD010000019.1 coordinate 29,673, forward strand.
TACAAGAAAAGGAATTCGATTCATTGTATCGATAGATCAATTAGATTCTTTAATTCTTCGGCCCAGAGCCTTGTCACAAAGACTCTGAATCAACAACCAGATAATAAAAGGATTAAACTAGGACATCATAAATCAAGAATTTCTCATCATACACATCAATTAAAGGTAATTGAAGACTCAAAGAGTAAACCTTTGACTAGATTCTCTCGACAACCAGTAACGGAAAAGAAACTTAGTATCAAGGATACCGCTGAATCGCGGGAACAAGTATGGGATCGCGTTGATAGGTTTATCCATAAGAGATATGCATTCCAAGGGTTTGACAATTTTTACCCACGGAGCGAGAGGAAGATAGGGATACAGGATAAATACGAATTGAATAAGCTTTACAGAATAATGCTGTTAATAATGTCAAATCAAAATTTAGCGTCGGAGGAGACAATGGCAATTATGAATGCGTTATCGGCTTCAAGAGGGATATCATTAAAATCATTATCAGAGGATTTATTATTATATAACAGTATCTATGGTAATACCGGGAATGTTTATGAAACCTTTTTAGATAATTTGACAAATGTCATGTCTGTTTTACGACAGGACTTTAATAATATTATTCCTGAAACTGAGGCTGGATTCTTTAGACTTTTACCTGAAGTTTTAGAGTTGATTGAAAGTAGCGAACGTGAAGATTATGCACCTCCTAGGAATGCTCGGTTTTCATTGGATAAGATGAGTTACAATTTACAGAGAACTCCTATTACATGGAAATTAGTTGATTCATTAGCTCGTCGTAAGTTTGAATCACTTAATCATGAGCTATTATTTACGATAAAGGGAGGGGAGTCCCAGAGGGAGGGTGGAAAAGTAAAGATTACTGAAAATTATACTTTAATGAGAGATTTAAGGTATCAGCAGCTATTCTTACTTTTTTTAGCAAGGCATTGTCGAACGCGACAATCAGCGATTGGTATTGCAGTTGATATTCTGAAAAGTGTAAGAGTATCAACTAATATACCAATAAGATTATCTGCATCCCTAGTATTGGATAATCTTAATTATTTGGACTCAGCTTTCAAGAAACATGCGGTTGATAATCCTAGACGAATAGTACTTCAGATTTCTAAATTCACGAGAAAGTTAATTACAAGTTATGACCACGATCTACCACTGACAATGAATGATATAAAACAAGATATTTCCCCTGAATTAGGCAAAGAACTTGATGCAGAGTATAATTTGGTTTTCAGTTATTCTAACGAAAGATCATTTGATGATTTACTGAAAACTAAAATTTCACCCATAATGTTGAGTCCACCCGAGAGGTCATTACTTTACCCTGCAGGTCTTTTAATTGCCGATATCAAGCCCCTAAATGTGATTTCAAGTGATTATTATAATTTTCAAATCAAAAGTAAGATTGAGGAAACAAGACTTGATGAAATTGATCTTTGCATTTACCCGAATCAAGCCATTAATGCATCATCAGTAAGCCAGGATGAAAAATTGTCATTATGGGACTATATTGACAATGCTGACGTTATAAAAATGACGGCAATGAATCATGCTGATTTTTCTAATAAGGATACTAGTTTCACCGTCAACGAAATCAGATTTCATCGTTTAGCATTCATTTGTTTAAGTGGTAAATTTGATGTGAAGATTATTTTGAATGGATTTGAAAAGATGGGTCAGTATCTTAAAGCTGATTCAGGTCAGGGACTCACCATTGAGGCAATTGTTTGTTCGCCCGAGACGAGATTTTTAGCCGTAAATTTTCCTCATAGTAATATTATTACACGGTTTATTCGACATTTAGCGGTAATTATTGATGACTATTTCAAGGGAAAAATTCCATCATCGTTAAATGATATGGAAAGGTTAGGATTGATTATTAATGAAAGGAATCAATTAACGGTAAAGGAATTTGGTAAATCATATTATGAACAAATATTTAACCCTCAATATAAGAGTTTACCGCCATTTCAGAGAGGCAACCTAGAGAAATCAAACAATAAATTGTCGTCTATGGGATTCACTGACCCACCGCTCAAGCAACCATGGATTACAATTGAAGGAATTTCACATAAAAAAAGTAATGAAAGTCTCCCAATAAAATCATCATTATCAATTAAGGATAAAACATTTACAGTATTTACGTTTAATGCCCTCGCTGATACATTTTGGAAAAAAACCACATTTAACGATCTCAACGATAATCGAGTTTACGCCGAATCAGAAAATAGGTGTGAAATGTTTAGAAACATACTAGGATATTATCGACCCGATATAATATGTCTGCAGGAGATTCCAAGAAGTATGTATGTTAGATTTTGGGTAAGAACGCTAGCTGAAATGGGATATATGGGAATTTTCCAAGAAAAGGGTAAACGAGATCAAGAAATTACTAGTGACGGTATTGCAATTTTCTATAAACCGGGTAGATTCGAATTATTGCATAAGACAGTTATATCATTGAGTGGAGAAAATAAATTATTTGAACAGTTATTGTCGCGACCCGGGGGGAAGAAGAATAAATCTGACGTTTATCAACGGTATCGTAATAAACCTCATGTAGCGTTAGCGATTGAATTGAGAGATTTAACCACAAAGTCTAAATTAACGGTTGTCAACACGCATTTAGTGGCAGGTAGTGAAAATAGAGATATTAGATTTATTCAAAGTCATACATTAATGACACAATTAGAAGAGCGCATTAGATCAAGCGATAATCGAAAGTATCCCAATCAAGATACCGTTTACGACGACAATCAAACTGACGAACCATTAATAATATGCGGTGATATGAATACTGATGAAAACAATATAATCAGTGAATTATTCTCTACGGGCTTGGTATCTCATGATATCAGAGGATTGAAAAAGGTGTTTGGGAAGTATACCGTATCACAACCCATAAGACAACCCTTTGTATTAACATCGGCATACTCTTATATTGATCATCCACCTACCATGTATCATAATAGCAATATTATGGCTACGGTTGATTATATATGGTACTCATCGAATAAGTTTCAATTAAGAGGGCTATTAGGCGCTCCGAAAGACTTTTATATGCAAAAGGAGATTAAGTTACCTAATTGTGAGAATCCGTCAGATCATGTGCCATTAATGTGTGAATTCTCATTTTGAATATAATGGATATGGATATGTAAACTTTTTTAAGAGAAAAACTATAGATAATAAAAAACTAAAGTATAGTAAACTTTAACGTATATTTTAAGAAAAAGGTTTTTTTTTTAAAAAAGCGCGCGATAAACGATAATAAGAGGGAACATAAACGAAGTGGAAAAAAAATAAAATAAAATTAAAACAGGAAATAACAAAGGTTAAATAACATTCCGTCCCATGCGAAAAACATAATACAACAGATGATATATTTAAATTTTTTGGGGGTTGGGGTTGAGGGGGGTGAGTTAAGATAATTCCGAAAGCTCAAGTTAGATTAGATGCAAAATAGATAAAAAGAATTATTATTAAAGCATTTATTCATCATCATCATCATCTTCAGATTGGTGAACGTAACCAGTAGAAGGAGATTGAATTTGAGAATAGGTAGTGAAGGGGTTAACACCCTTTTCAGCAAGGATCTTATCAGAGGCTTCTTGCCATTCTCTGGACATTGTGACGGGCAATTCACCACCGAATGATCTAATACCAGCGAAAAGAACAAGGGTAGCGATAACACCAGCGGTAACACCAATCAAGATCTTAGAGACTTCACCTTCGGGGTGAATAGGCTTACGGGGACCCCAAGCACCGTAGGAAATGTACCAAGCAGCTTGCTTTTCAGCTAAGGAGAGTTCACCCCAAGCACCCTTTTGTCTTTCAGCGAGTTGACTGACAATATCGTCTTGTTCAACAGTGGACATATGGTTCCATCTCTTTTCGATACTGATTAAAGTAGGGGTAGAGATAGGGGCAGTGACAGTAGAAGCTTGTCTAATACCACGGGAGGCTAAAGCACGAGCAGCGGGACGAATAGATCTTAACATCTAAAATTAAATTGTTAGTAAAAATAAAAAAAAATAAAATAGAAAAAAAAATATGTAATCGTAAAGAGCAGCAGTGAGTAGAAGTAGAGTCAAAACATATGTGTCGAGTAAGATAAGATAAGAGTTGGGGGATGATTGATTTTTCAGCAGTTTGTATTTAGAGTTTTGGTCGTGGCCGCGAGAGTACAAATGCCGGGTGCATGTGACTCGCACGCACACTGAGTCGGGGGAGATTGAAATAAACAGAGCATATCGATAAAAGAATAGACGAAGTAAGGGAAGCAACGCCATGTAAAATGTAAACATATTGCTGTTATTGTTGATAAAGTTGTTTTTTTGTACATTAAAAATTGAAAGTTACCAAGATTGGTAGTGAACCGAACCTGACCCGGTATTGATAAACGTATATGTCGGGAAAATGAGCAAGTTTAAGCATCGAACGAACATTCTCAAACCATAAATGCGAAAGAAAACAATTGAAAGCCAGTGTAGATATATATACCAAGACCTTGTCGATACCCCTTATACTGGACTCGCCATAATGAAGACGATCCCAGATTAAGTCCCCCGGGAAAAGTGGGCCCACCTTGGCCCACTCATTGCCGAGACACCTGTGACCAATTACCACTCAATTAAATCCGTAAAAAGACACCTTATGATATTATGATAGACTACTACATCCTAACGACACCCGCTGACCTTAGATAAGGCATATTTCCTGTACTCACTTTTAGCGTTTACAAATAACGGGAATTTGGACTACCGGTGGGAGGGTGGAAGGAAAGGTAAGAAGCGGGAAAAAGTTGAGCGAAAAGTGGTCTGTCGACTCAGCGTTCGGCCATTATGGCGGTGCTTTCTCCCCAGGACCACCAATGAAAGCGGATCATTCCAGGGCTAGGGCATGGGGAAACAGGCTTACGTCAATGTTGACGTAAGCCAGTAATCCCGAGGACGTCGGAGTGAAACCCTAACCTCGAAATTTACTATACGTTTTGAATCTATTATGTACTGTATACTGTGTACTATGTACTATGTATTGTGTATTGTATGTATATTAATAAATATGCTATTGTAAATTAAAACTCGTCTCCTTCGATAACTTCGGCATCGCGAATGATTTGAGGGTCAATCTGATTAGTGTCCACCGGTGAATGAAGAGGCTTCTTGTCATTATTCAACGATCGAGGTCTATCCAGATCATCATCATCATTATCGCTAGATGTATCTTCACCACGTAATAACTTCCCCCAATCTACCAGTTGAAAGATTAGTCTCATATTAGGTCCAATAACTGGACTCGAGTTCTTTAATATTTTGTAAGCTTCATTCAACCCCATTGATCTTTCACGCATTATATAGGCGACTAATAGAGATGCACTTCTTGATACACCACATTGACAATGAACTAAAATTCGTTTATTCGCCCTCGTACGATTGAGTAAAATATCACATAAAACAGGTAAATCCTTTAACAATGTAGAGGTATGCGTCCATCTTATATGATAGTATTCGGGGATTCCCGGGGCGTGATTATTATCATTCTTACTCTCCGTATCGGTAAGGGGCATCGATTCATATAATGGTGCGACTTCACGAGCCACATTGATTACAACATCAAATTTCCCAGCTAGTTCATGTGCGGGTTCGGAATAGAGGTATATATTAGGCTCAATGACCAATACTGGTCCATTAGGATAGGGATTAACTATCGTTGGCCTATATTTATTGTTATCGTCTTTACTTTTATCATTATCTTCAATAGAACCCTTGGCCGTCAAAGGGGTGGTACTATTATCATTATAGCCGCGTTCATTATGGCTGGTAGTTGCCGTTGTGATACTGGTGGTAGTAGTATAGCGTTGAAAATCTACTTTTGGAATTGTAAACCCATTAGCCATAGTTGCCGTTTTCAAAGGAGAGGTTGGCGTTGACGTTGAAGCTGACGTGGATCTCAATGCCGATGTCAACTTAGACACTTCAGAATTATTAAAGGGTACCGATGCATTCAAAGTACACATACTTTGATTACTATGTGAAATATCGATATTTCTATTCGATTCAGATAATGCAAACCCATCATTGATGTCCAATTTGTTATGCTCATTGGAATCATTTATATAATGAGAACCCATAGAATTTACTGATGACGAAGAATACCCACCATGACTTTGACCCAAATCAGCATTTGACGATGTTGCCGATGATGATGACGGCGATGTTGATGAAGATACCGGTGAAGACGTTAATGATGAAGAGATACAAGTAGTAGAAATTGGGATTGATATAGATAATGCTGATGTTTTCCTCCTAATCGGCGGCATGAAAAAGGGTGATGATGTCGTGCTCGATGTCGTATTCGATAAAGATGAACGTAGACATTCAAATGTAGGTGATTTTGAACTTGAAACTTGATTTAATAAATTACTATTAGCCTTGGTGGCGAATGATGTAGGAAGTGATGAAGGGAATGGTGATTCAGAGAACGAATCAATTCGAGGAGTCATTATATCTAAACTGACGGTAGAATTATGATTGTTGAATTTATTATGCAGTAGTTGAAACGATTTTGCCGTTGGGGTCGCTAAATCGTTATAAGAGGGCAAGGACAACTTTGATTCAACGGAAGTAGCCGTAGCCACTGGTCCTTGATTTGTAGAGGGATTGGTTGACAGACCTTCAGCATTTGGCGGGAATTTGAATGATGAAACAGCACTAGATGAACCATTTTCATAATCACCATTCATACTTGATCTAAACCGATTTTGGGAATTTGAATCTGTTCCATTAGAATCAGTCAGATTATTACCCTTGTCAGAATCACCAACAATGGGTTCTTCCGTTAAAATTGGACAGTGGAGACTTTGGGCGTTTAACGAGAGATTCTTCATATTACGAGCTCTCCTGGTGGGAGCATTTTCCCGAATCGGCAATAATGACGGAGGCGGATAAGACATTCAAGAAGAATATAAAGAAAAATAAAAAAGCCGAGATTAAAAGAGTAATCCAAGTGTGAATGAGGTCAAGCAGCGAAGAAAGAAAGCCTATTTGGGGATGTATATGTGTGCGTGTTTGTATATATCAAGACACAACTACTTCAAGGCGACTTCAAAGTCAGGCTGAATTTGAGGGTTTGTCCTGGAATTTGCCAAACTTTATGTATGATGACGATATCGAGATTATCGGTGACGAAGGGCGGAGACTAAAAAGAACAAAGTATGCGAAACACTTGAGGGCAAAACAGAACAAGTCGGGGTAGACAAAACACACCGGCTATAAACAGCTTATACCAATGATTAGCAGTCCAAAACGAATGTAAGACGCCCGGCTACAGCTGGGTAGTGGGGTGGCTGAGGCAGTCAATGGGAAAAGCTCAATGTTAGTTGAGATGGCAATTATGCGGCACTTGAGGTTAATCAGGCCCGGGCAGGATTTTAGTGTAAGTGGGGGGGGTGAGTTGGTGGGTTAGAGGGTTAGAGAGTTGGAATAAGGAATGATGCGAATAGTTGGCGTCCCGATATATATAGGTAATGATCCAAAGCTTCCTTCCTGATCTAAATGAGGGTTTGAATCAGGCTTCTATTTTTATGCCAGGCACGAAGCACGCTGCCGGCGATCTTACCCGGCCGCGCTCATCACACTTTTCTGTCCAACATGAAACAAGCGAAAGATATATACCGTGAGTACTACTTGTGGTCCTTAAATTAAATATAGAACACCCCACCCACACAATGTCCGCCTCAGATAAAAGAGTTAATGCTACCCTGTCTCGACTACTGGAAAAGGTTATGCCTGGTAGTTCAGATTCCGCTTTCGCTGATAAGACCACCTCGTCAAGGGGGTTGACCAAGATCTCTAATTTCAAACACAATGTCAAGGCCGCTGCGGCCAGTAAGACTACCTTGCGTAAATTCAAGCAATCACAGAGAAAGAAGCAACTGGAGTTAGCGAGACAAGTCGATATAAAGGAATCTAAGAAACAAGCTAAGAAGAACGTATCTAAGAATTTGTCAAAGTTACAAACTTGGTCCTCGGTCTCTAATGGTTCTTCTAATGCTATTACGGATTTAGAAGACATTCAAAGAAATATCTTATCATTAAAGCAAGCCAAATACGCCGCCTCCAAGGTTAAAAAGAATAAGAAGAATAAGAATAAGGTTACATTCGGTTCTGACAAGGCTTCAAAGAAGAAATCATGGCCTGGTTTGACTCCTGGTTTAGCTCCTGTGGATTACAGCGAATCAGAAGATGAAGATCTCGGTGACGATGCTTAAATAAAGTGATAATAATAAGAACAACAAGCCGTGATACTAATATTGGGTTCATCTACATTTAAACTATGTATATTTCAATTTTTGTTTTTTCTTCATTATTTTTTTTTGTTTTTTCGTTTTCGTTTTTCGTTTTCGCTGGGAGGTGCCTCCTGACTATCCCAAACTGATTGGGTTACATTCTGTATATTACATTTCCTATATATAATTGTATAATATATATATATATAAAATCTTTCGAATTAAATTCATTTTATTACTATTCATTCATAATTATATATTTGATTAGAATTGATGAGAGAGGGATTGATTTTGTTAGCTCATTCAGTCACAAATTCACAAACTGAGATACTCACCCACTCACTCTACGTTCGTTCGTTTGTTCGTTGGATGGCTAAAATATTTAATACCAACTGCATCACTTATTATTCCAATCAAAATCCACCATGACCAAGCCCCCAAACTAATCGTACTAACCATTAATGGTCTATTTATCATAAACCCTAGCATTTGAACTCCAAGAACTGAGTAAAATCCATTCGTTCTATTAGGCCCAAAATAAGAACTAAGAACTATAAGTATCCATCTTAAATAATAAACAAACTTTCCATCATATAATGGTAGAATGAAAACCGCAATGCATGCCATGATTAACGATAGTATTATAAATGGTGATATTGGCAGATTATTACCAATAGAATCATCCGTTTTGAAATGAACCTTTCGGTATTTATGATCTCTGACCGGGGGCCAGTCACCAAATGATATTATACTATGATTATGCTTACGAACGAAATTACCGATAATATCCCGCGACATTGACTTTTCAGTATGAGTAAGCAGTGAATAAACAAGTACCATTGATCTATACCATCGCTTGGCTTCAAAGTTTTCTAAATTCACTAAACCTGATTGTGATAAGTTATTTGCACTTTTTTCCATGTGCGGTTCACTTTCAACTTTGTTACCATAGGAGTTTAATTCACTTAACTCGATTTCAATAGGTGTGCTTGATTTCGTTGAATCATTTATCAAGATCATTGCACTCGGGCGTAATGAGTGGAGACCGTTGGTATGAAAGTTATAATAGAAAGTAAACTCAGAATTTGAATTGTAGAGCCTCACCCTGTTAGAGACGATTAGATTTTTATCGAAGGTTTCTGGTTTTTGGTTTTTGGCTTCTGGTTTCTAATTTACGTGTGGGGCTGTGCGCTGACAGCACGGCGCCACTGCGATGTGATATCATATATACAAGTGGCACGCCTTAAGAGCGGTTCGTATTCAGTCCTTTTATGAACATATATTATAATAGTAAACAAATTCTATATTCACAATGAATTGAAGAATTATAATAAGCTAAAAAAATAAAGAAATATAAACATAAGAGAATTTTATATGCATTTTCTTTTTAATTCATCTAAATCAATTCATTTTTCCATTTCTTTTCCCATTTCATTTTTTTAAGTCGTCATAAGATTACATCTATTGGGAAGCACATTGAACACCTTGACCACCTTGACCACCTTGACCTTCATAATCATCTTCATCATCATCCACACCACGAGAAGCATTTTTATGCTTAACGGGATCAGCATCAGCTAACATAACTTCATCAACGGTAAGACCCTTGGGAATAGTGAGCTTTTGCTTCTTAGGTAATAAGGCTTCGATTTGCTTTAAGACATCTTCATTAGCAAAGTAAGCCTTAGGGAAATCAACTTCAAATTGGATGAATAAATTACCAAAGTTATGATGACGGTAAGAGGGCATACCCTTATTTTCAACGACCTTAAGACAACCGGGGGCGATAACTTCACCGGAGAGAATTTGAACCTTGAGGAATTCTTCATCTAAATGTTTAATACCGAAAGCACCACCAGTTAAAGCAGTATTAAGATCAATCTTGGCATTATAGAATAAATCATCACCCTTTCTAATAAATCTATCATGAGGTTGTTCTTCAACGACGAAGATAACATCACCGGGGACAATATTAGGGCCTTGATCACCTTCACCTTGGAAGACAACTTTTTGACCATTCTTCATACCCTTATCAATATGAACTTCGAGGACCTTAGTTTCATCATTAGTCTTTTTACCCTTACAAGTCTTACATCTATCCTTGGCATCAATAATTTGACCTTCACCACCACAATCAGTACAATTAGTTTGGAAACGTTGAATCATAGGACCCATTTGTCTAGTAACGAACTTAACACCTCTACCAGCACAACCGGTACATGTCTTAACAGCACCATCCTTACCGCCCTTACCACCACAGGGGGCACAATTTACAGTCTTGGTAAGCTTAAGCTTAGAGATCTTACCCTTGTAGAGATCTTCGAGTTTAACCTTTAATGTATGAACGATATCCTTTGAACGTCTGGGGCCAGTTTCACGTTGTTGACCACCTTGGCCACCAAACATACCACCCATACCACCGCCGAAGAAATGGCTGAATAAATCTTCAGGGTTACCACCATCCATACCACCCATACCGCCACCATTAAGACCCTCTTCACCGTAGTTATCATAAACTTCTCTCTTTTGATTATCACTTAAAATTTCGTAAGCGTTACTGACTTCCTTGAACTTTTCAGCGGCTTCAGGGTTATGTTGATTCTTATCGGGGTGATATTTCAAGGCACCTAATCTATAAGCCTTTTTGATTTGAGAATCAGTGGCATTAGGGGAAACACCTAATATATCGTAAAGGGCAGTTTCTTTGACCATTTTTGTTGTTGTGTGTTATATCTATGTGTGAGTGTTGAAAAAGGAAAAAAAATTACGTGGCGAGCGAAGTAAACGAAAAACGTAAAAAAAAGCCGCGCAGGTGTGTGATTTAGAATAGAATAAAGAATGATTTAATCCAGTTGATTAAAGGAGTTTTCAATAATTAATAAAATTAATTGAAATAGGAGGAAATGATAGTTTTAATATTGGTATTTGCCACTTAATAAATCTTGGAAGCGAATGTTGGCTAGATTTATAAACCACCTGGATTTCAGTAGAATTGTGTGAAATCCCGTGGAACCTCGTGGAACCTCGTGGAACCTCGTGGAATGTTTAAGAATGTTTCAGAAATTTAGTCAGCCGGTATTAATCATGGGAAATTTTAGTAAGGGGATTATTATGTAAAACGAAAAAAAGAGAGAAAAAACAAAAAAAAGAGAGAAAAAACGAAAAAAGACTATGAAAAACGAAAAAAGTGATGAAAAACGAAAAAACGAAAAAACGAAAAAACGGAAAAACGAAAAAACGGAAAAACGAAGGAAAAATGAAAAATGGGAAATGAGGGGGGGGGGAACAATCCCGTCGGCCTTGATCCCACAAATTCGGAAATGGGAGGCAAATAATGGTATATGCGCTTGGAACATATCTCTACGGTTTAATTACGCTTTCACGCACGTTCAAACACTCATATATGATTGGGTTGATTCGTCTTATTGATTCATCCACATAACCACTCGTCACCAATCGTCGCTTCGCTCCTCATGGCTCCGATATACGAGTGTGGTCTAAACCGCAGAATGCACACCGGCTTCCTCAGTGTTACTCCGTGTTACTCCCGATACGCGTTCTGCGGTTTACGTGTGATGATGGTCGGAGCCCTAAACTATGTAAATGTACCGCTTTGCGACAATTCAGCGCAGTGTTTATGCAGTTTGATCAATGCCATTTGAAAAAAGTTTAGGTCATGTAATTAGTTCTTTTCCCTAAATGTTTTTTTTTTCATTCTCTATTAATTTTTTTCAATATTGGCTTTTTCTACTGTCTTTCTAATTTTAATTTTTAAGTATTTTATGTTGGGATCATTATGCCAAGAACGATTTTTTATTATGCAAACTCCGAAATGAAATGGGACAGTTCTATACCGGAAATGGTGAAGCTCCAAATCTGTAAATTGAAAATTTTCTTAATCTAAGTTAGCTGTTTATTCACAACGCAGGAGCTGCTAAGCTCTTGACCTGACCAGCATGAGTTTCCTCACATGCCGTAAGGGGGTTCAAAATCCTCGTCCGATAATCTATACACTTACCCCGTTTAAAGCGCGGACCCACTTCGAGCCAAATATAAAATATATTTCAATGGCAATGGCAATGGTAAAACCCTTTCAGGTTGATCGGTACTGATTATACTTCTCAAAAAAGCGTAGCCAGACCAGGGTTGACATAGACCCACCAGCATGAATCCAACAGGTAAAGACAGACCCAACCTAGATTAAATATATATATTTCTTATAAACGCTGCCGGACCCGGCATGTGAAGGTGCGTGTGACCGCCTCTTGGCCTCTCACATTAGTTGTCCCAACTGGCTTTTCGCATTCGTTCTGTAATAGCACCGTGATCAAGGGTCATTGCAAATAACAACGGCCACAACCAACTTTTACTTATTGGCGAGAATACACTATCCGCCACCCTTTTGCTAAATCACGTTGCGAGACTCCTCTCATTCAATCCTATACCCGATCTTCTCTTTATCGCAATCGCTGTCGCTTACATCTCTCAAGCCTTCGTCTCGTCCCGACCCAACCTACTTGTCTATCGCTGGCCTTCCTCTATTGACCTCACACGCTTCCTGAGTCACCATATTACTCTGCTCTCATCTAGCTCGCCAACGACTTAGCTCCATCCACCCGTAACTGTCATTAGCTCGGATCTTGAGTACTACCATTCCTTGACGTCATTGACCATATGGGCTTTTGTTGGTACATATTTCATTCCAGCTTTGTTTAATTGATGGCCCACATATAAGAAATGAGATACAGTTGGTCAGATGTCTCAGATAAGGTATGCTTTTTTCTTTCTCTGGTCTTTTCTCTGCTCAGATTTTCTCGATCATTTTTTCTTCTTTCGGTGGCCACATTGGTTTTCAAATTTATCTGTCCACCCTTGATTCGCATATATCGTTGATCTTTAAATTTGATCTATATATATAACCCCGCATTGTTTTTCAATGTTTTGCTTAATTCCAATTTACTAACTAATCTTATTTTTCTTAGAGCGATGCTCATCTGAAACAATTGTTTATCTCCATTCTGAGGGGACCAAGAAATTATATTTTGTGGTCGGCAGTGATTTCTTTTATTTTATCTTATCCGTTTTTAATTTCTTTACTACCTTCCTTTTCATCATCATCATCATCATCATCATCATATTCTTTATCGAGTCCACGACAAAATGTCATTGACTTACTTATAACTGAATCGCCTTTGTCTAATGGTGATCATCTACTATATATAAAACAATTAACCTTGGTTAATTCTCCGGCACCAGCAGGTAGTGCTGACAACTTGGAATCATCCAATTCAGAGTTTCTAAGACAGTTGGTTGCCGCATTAGATCTAGATCAATCACAAATTGTCGACACCATTGATCTAAATAATCAAAAATTTTCCTTACCTTGTGGTACCTGACTTAAATGATACACCCACCGAATCATCATTAACATCGGTAAGCTTATCATATGTATGCGATTCTGAGTTGATATATGATAAATGGGACCGCACAATAGAAAAATTTATTGAACCGGTGGATTTATCACAATTTTTTCATCACTCATCATCACAATTTAATCATTTATTTAATATTTCGATAAAATCAAAATTACCACACTTGATACTGTTGTCACCATACACATTTTCTTTGATATCAATCATCATCATCTTTGTCGCTTACTTACTCATCTTAACTTACATTATTTTATCAACCTACAAACTGAGTTTAGTAAGATCATTCACAGGATTATTCATAACTTATTTATTTCAAACAGTTGCTTCCATCTTTTCAACATACACTCTTTTAAGTCTATTTTTACCATCATTTTTATTTTACGATGTTCAACATTGTCTATTTATGATTTTCATTTTACTAGTAGTCAGTCTAGAAAATTCGTTTAAATTAATGAATAATGTTAATCGAACGCCCGATGAAAATTTACCTACTCAAAGATTATTGAAAGCATTATTAGTAACTACACCTGTATCATTACAAGATGATTCATTCATTACCGGGCTTCTATTGGTATTATCATTACCGATATATATACCAGGGTTAGGTGGATTATCAATGCCAGTTCGATCAGTTTGTTTATTTGGCGCAGTGTCAGTATTTATTTATTTTGTCTTACATATCACTTTTTTCACAAGTGTATTATCAATTGATATGCGAAGGGCTGAATTAGAGGATCTCATTTGGACAGGGAATCATTTTGATAGTTTAATTGATGAATTCCCAATTTCTAATGCGAATATGATGATTACCAATAATAGCCTTAAACCTAATAAGTTAAGATTTCAACAAAGAATATTCATGATGATCCATCCTCTGTTTAAAGTTAAATTACGATTCAGACAGGCTAAAATTACTAGTACAATACTAGTTCTTATTTATATTATTATCCTTTCCGGGTTATTGCCTTATAAGGAATACGGGGATAATATTTTATTTGATTTTTATTTAGCATCATCTCAATCTTCATTAATCAATAGGATCCAAGATTTAATTGGTAAGAAATTTGATAATGTTTTAGTGTTTAAACCAGTGGTTTTAGTATCAGTACCATACAGTATCAAATATCGATTCTTGAATGATGTGTTTGTTTGTAATTTATGGAATCAAATGTCAACCATTACAGTTCACACATTATTAGAATTTATTACCTCATTAATATTCATAATATCAATCACTAGCATCATTTTAAAGTTAATTTTGCCACCTGAAATTGATGCCCAAGAAGTACCAAACCTTCATGATAGTGATCACTTATTTTCATCAAAGGATCTCTCGGGGTATCATCAATTGGATGTAATTAATATTTTCACTCAGGGTTCTCATATTGTATCAATATCAATGGATCATAAATTATATCTCTGGAATTTAGCCTTCACAAGGGGTCGCGGCAATGGTAATAGAAATATTTCATCAACGAGACCACCTATAAACATACCAATTGTTGATATTATTTGGCCTATTAATCATGTGGTTTTGAGTATACCAAATTTTTGTCTCGCGGTATTTTCAAGTAAACTATCGATGGTATTATGCTGGAATTTTAAGATTAATTGTGTCGTTTTTAGAATTGCCGATCCTGATATCTTAAATCATAAGCCAATATGTTCATTCTTTTCAGGTAATTCATTGGTATTTGTATCAAGAAATAACCAATTAATCACTATTGCCAATACACCTAATAATCGAGAAACTAAGATTGTTAAAGTACCCTTTAAGGAACCTAATAGTTATATCATATCCGCTGAACGTATTTTAACGCATCCCATGCCAGAAAGAATCGTCTTTGCATCATCACAAAATGAAATAGTTGTCGCTACACATGTCGGTAAAAAATGGATTCTAAAAAATTCAAAATTATATGAATCAATCATTTCATCACCTACTGATGCTGCTGATATATATAGTAGTCCGAGCGAATCTGATGATAGTTTAATATCATCACAACGACTGTTATCACAGTTACCAGTAACCAGCCCATCATTTATGGGTGCTCAACAACCTAGAACAATGCAATTACCGCCCATGGCTAAATATAGTGGGATTAGATTACATACCGGTCATAATATGAAGGGTATATTACAAGTGAATAAGATCCCTGCCAGAATAACGGGTAAGTTTAATTCATTAATCCCCATTCCTCAATTAAATATGGTATTCATCGCTTCACCACTTAATGGTATTTTAATTGATATTCAAACTGGGGTTATATCAAAGCATTTCCAATTAGGTAATTTTAATGCCAAGACACTTCGATTATTTCATTCTGATCCTACTCATTGTAGATTTTGTGGTGTTACATCCATTGAATCATTCTCAGTCGCTTATACAGATTTACATGATCCAAAGACAGTCATCTGTCATACAATTACAATCGATAATCGGTCAAAGAATAATATTTGTCTCAGAGTTGAACGCGATCCTAGAGAAATTAGATGTTTGGGGTTTGAAGCAACAACTGAACGCCAGCATTGGATTGATCAAGTTGAGGGATGGGAAATTACAGGAATTAATATGCTAATGGGTGTAAGAAGGAAAGAATCATCAGAGAATGAAGCCGATAATAATCCGAGTAAAGATTCTACTGATAGTTTCGATGATGACGACGATGATGATATTTATAATAACAATAATAACTCTTACCTGAGACATCGAGGTAAAAATACACGCAATAGACAAAAACGTGAAGATAATTTGTTAAAAAAATCGTCTAATCGATTATGGTTTAATAGTAGAATTCAAAAGAAACCACCCCTGGCAGTTACTTGGGAAGGTTGGGTAATGTCAGCAAGTGGTAAAGTTTCATATTATGATATTCCCGAATTCAATGATGATAATGATAATGGCCATTCATATAACGCTTCTTATGATCAACAAAGATTATTAATTGGTAAAATTGGTCCAGTGGTAAGATATGGTAATAAATCAATCGCGGTTGCATTCGGTAATATTATTAAAGTACTTTATTTTGGTAATGAAGAATCAGTTTCAGCAGATAAATTAATGAAGGAAAACGGATTAGAAAATGTTCCAAGACGACCAAGATCATTTTCAAAGAATAATAATAGTTCTAATTCTCATAATAGTTCGACTAGTTCAAGAATTTCAGTATCATCAAGAGGTAGAAGCTTTGCCGATTATGATACTAATGGTACGGCAGCAAAGAAATGGAGAAGAACAAGTAATTTTTAGAGAATTTTTCACTTTCCTTACCTTCGTGTTTTGCAATTATTGTCTTTTGGTATCGATGTTTATCTTACTAGTTTTTGATGATATTTTTGTTGCTATTAATTTCTTAGTTTTCCTGGGTTTGGGCAATAGTTATTTCTCATCTTTTATTTTTCATTTTTCATATGTTTATTTTTTTGTTTTGTTTGTTTTCTTTTGTTTTCGTTTATGATCAGCTCGTATGTAATATAGTTTTTTTATGCTTTTAAAATAACAGGGCTCCATCTCTCTCGCTTCGCTCATCGCTCGAGGACTGACTAGAAGTATTTCAAAATTACACAATTTTAATTTCAATAAATAATATTAATAAATAAACTATAATACACGATATATACACATCTAAAACAACAACCAGTATGTACATTTTAATGAGCCGTAAAAATTAGACAAAGAAGCTCTTGATAATGTAAACGGCCTTCACGAAACCGGTAAGATTATTTTCATAATCAATTTCGGCTAAATCTTCTTCAGTATCAATATATCTGTCAGTTTCGAGATCCATTTCTTCATAACTTACCACTCTATCACGTTTCCAAATTTTCCAACCCATGTAAAGGAGGGGGAATACGATTAATTCAATATAAAAAGAGAAGAATAACGATGTATCCCATGGAGCGAATGCTGACCAGCCCTGAATGAGGATAATACAAGATGTAGCCACGACAACAATCCAGGGACCCCAGGGATATGTCCAATTCTTGAATGCGAGAAGATGAACTTTACCTTGCTTTTCCATACCCTTACGGAATCTAATTGACGTAAAACCAATACAAACCCATGAAATTTGATTAGATACACCTACTAAATTTTGCAGCCAACTCCATAATGCACCAGCACCAATAAATGAAGAACCGAAACAAAGACCTGAGATGAACCATGTGGTCAAAAGGGCAACATAAGGAATTTTACTCTTTTTAGTAATTCTTGAAAATACTCGGGGAGCATAACCTTGACAACCAAGTGTGTATAATAAACGAGTACCAGCGTATAAAGCATGATTACCAGCTGAAATAACTGATGTTAAAATAACAGCATTAATAAATGAACCGGCAGCCTTAGCACCAACATCTTGGAATACGATAGTAAAGGGAGATGTTGTGGTAGATTTAGTGGACAACCCAGGATAATTGTAAGGTACGCAGAATCCAATGAGGAAGACGGTAAGGATATAAAAGATCATAATACGCCAGAATACGGTTTTAACAACCTTGGGCATGGATCTAGATGGATTCTTAGTTTCGCCAGCGGTAATACCAATTGATTCTGTACCACCGTAAGCGAATGAAGCAGTTACGAAAACTGAGGCGAACCCCTTGAATCCATTAACAAAGGGAGCATCGCCAATAGTCCAATAAGCGGCACCAATGTATTCATGAGCCTGATTTACACCAGCATTAGAAATAATGGCCATAATAAAGAAAATCACAATTGTAACAACCTTGAGAAGGGCTAACCAGTATTCGACTTCACCGTAAACACGCACATGAATAAAATTAATAACCAAGAGGAATACCCAAAAGATTAAAGAAATAATCCAGGATGGGAAATCATTCCAATAAGAAAATACTAATTGAAGTGCCGTTAAATCTGAAGCCGTACTTACGGCATCATTGAACCAGTAATTCCAAGTAAGTGAGAACCCGAATGAATCATCAACAAATCTTGAGGCATAAGTACAGAATGAACCAGCAACCGGCATGTAGGTACCCATTTCACCCAAGGCTAACATCGTAAAATATACGATAACGCCCATAATAACATAACAGATCAATAGCGCCGCAGGACCCCCTTTAGCTAAGGATTTACCAGTACCCAAGAATAAACCAGTACCAATAACACCCGCAATGGCAATCATTTGAACTTGACGAGCCGAGAGTGCTCGTTCAAGGTTATCCTCCGAGATTTTACCATTACCTAAATCATGGAACGCGACTGTGCCATTAACTTCAATATCCTTGGCTTCGTCGGCATAAAAAATTTGTTTTTCGGTTGATTTATAATCTATGTCGCTTTCGCGCGCAGTCGAGGTAGTGACCTCAGGATATGACATTTTGGATAAGATCCCCAGAGAAAAAAGAGAGAGGGAAAGAAGCGAATTAAACCACCGTTAGATGTATTAAACTGAAATTTAAGAAACCTCATAACTAGCGGCTACATGGGACTATATATAAATCTACATATTCAGCACATGTACAACGCTTATCGTGCGATGAGGAGTTGTTTCTCCATACATGATTTGTAAAACAGCCGTATGCAAACTAATCAAGAGGTCACATGACATGGTGAAATTGGGGTGGACCAAGGTGAAATCTGACCCTCCCGTTACTGCATTAAACTTGATCTTGATCGTCTGCTGCCGGTAGGGACTGCTCGTTGGGGGTCAAATTGTGCATCCGACTTAGGCGTGAAACAGCCCTGCATCTCAGTTGAAGGGGAAGAAGACAGCCGATCGGTGGGGAGTAATGCGATACATAGACTAACTAATTATTTATTTATAATATAAATTTAACTGCTTTAAATGGTTCAATCATCTTCCAGATCAAGATTAAATCAAAACTCAAAACTGTGCCAGCTCTAATGAAGGTGATCCATTCTTTGAGTGAGTTCATTCGAGCCGTACGTCTAACCGACTCCTAACCGAATTTCTTAGCATTCAGCCAAGCTCTTCGCCGTTGCATTTATCCGGTTAAAACCGCATGGACCGGAACATCATTCACTTTTCGTCTTAGCTGAGGTAAGCAGGTACTACGCTAGCTATTACTACTATGCTCACTAGCAAATCGCGCATCGATCACCGATTACCGCTCAGGGTCCAAACGGGTACGGCCCGTTACCGAAAGGGCCACATGCCGGACGGCTTAAGGCTTAATACACTGCCACGGCAACGGCCACGGGATAATTACATAACACGCGTCCTTTTTTTCAGTGCTTTTTTACAGGTCCCCTCCAGTTGTGCATAAGGTGTGCGCCAATTTGTATTGAATGCATAATCTCATTGATGTCTAGCCCTTGCGGAATACCTTTTCGTTATTCATTTTTGATTCCTTGAAAGACTCGTAATGACGGCTTTAGGTAAAAGTAACTCTGGTAATGTTATAGTTATTGGAAATCGTGCACCTGAGGACAGTGCTGGTAACATGATTATTGAAATTTCTGACGATGAGGCCGGTGGCGGCTTTATTGTAGACGATAGTGATGATAATGCTATTATCAAAAATAAACGGCGACGAACCACACGAGCCACTGCCGCGGAATCTCGTAAGCTTGTACCTACTGCCTCAAAGACAGCGAATAAACGGAAGACCCCAGCTAGACTGGTTAAGGGAGCGGCGACAAATGTTATCACTACTGATGAATCTATGGTACCATCACCGTCACTATCACCATTACCCTCGCCCGCTGAGGTCTACCAGAGATTATTGGCCACTCTCCGTAAACGGACACCGAGACAGAGTGCTTCATTGGCTATGGCTCGTATTATGGAAGCGAGTTCTAATACCGGCGCCACCAGTTCAATAAACCCAGATCGAACGGGGGACGATGACGATACTAGTATTATTATTGATGATGATGATGATTGTGATAAAGATTTTGAACTCTTACTTAACTTAAACCCCTCGCTGGCGGTTGACGGGTACCAAGATTTACCTGCTGATTCAGATACCAACTTAGATATCGGTTTAGAAGGTGAAGATGAAACTGATGATATCCCACTTGCCACCCAACGTCGGAAACGTGCCCCCAAACCAAAAACAGAAAAGGATAAACGACCTAGATACCAAATTTATCATAGTAGAACCAGTACAGCTTTATTTCTACATCATCCACATTTACAGACTATTTTCAAAGAGTTGGAGGATAAACCTCGAATTGCCGTGGAGAAGGCCGCTAAACCCACTGATATGACTATTACACTTTTACCCTTTCAACTTGAGGGCGTTAATTGGCTAATAAAGCAAGAAGAATCAGAATACAATGGTGGTATCTTAGCTGATGAAATGGGGATGGGTAAAACCATTCAAACTATTGCTTTATTAATGGCGGATAAAACCGCTAAGCCTAATCTGGTGGTAGCTCCCACGGTTGCAATCATGCAATGGCGTAATGAAATTCAACAACATACCGATGGCGCATTAAAAATTGCCGTTTTCCACGGTGCTAATCGAACGGCGAAGGCTAGCGAATTAGCTAAATATGATGTTGTACTTACCACATACGCCGTATTGGAATCTGTTTACCGAAAGGAACGATCCGGGTTTAAGCGTAAGGATGGTATCGTTAAGGAAAAGAGTCCCCTACATAATCTTCAATTTCACCGTGTGATTTTAGATGAAGCCCATAATATTAAGGATAGAACCAGTAATACTGCTAGAGCCACTTATGCGCTCAAGACTCATAAACGTCTCTGTCTTTCCGGTACACCAGTCCAAAATAGAATTGGTGAGTTATTTTCGCTTATTCGTTTCCTCAAGGTTGAACCATTTTGTCAATACTTTTGTAAGAAATGCGATTGCCGACAACATGATTGGAAATTCACTAATCGTCGAACCTGTGACCACTGTAACCATCGACCTATGGATCATGCTAGTTTCTTCAATCATTTCTTACTCAGATACATTCAAAAGGATGGTGGTGGCGAAGAAAGTAGGCAAGCAATGACTAATATTCGTACATTACTCGGTCATATTATGCTTAGAAGAACCAAGGTTGAAAGGGCCGACGATCTTGGCTTACCACCAAGAATTGTAGAAATTCGAAGAGATTTCTTTAATGAGGAAGAGAAGGATTTATATGCTAGTATTTATTCTGATGTCACCCGTAAATTTAACACCTTTGTCAATCAGGGTGTAGTATTAAATAATTACGCTAATATTTTCACTTTAATTACTCGAATGCGCCAAATTGCTGATCATCCAGATTTAGTATTAAGAAGGCGAGCGGCGACCGATTATGACGAGGGATTCAATTCATTAGTCTGTCAAATTTGTGATGATGAAGCTGAAGAACCCATCCGATCGAAATGCCATCATCTCTTTTGCCGAATGTGTGTAAAGGAGTATGTTGAGGGTTGGTCGGGTTCCGAGGATGCCTTAGAGTGTCCCGTTTGTCATATCGCTTTGAGTATTGATTTAACGGCCCCATCCATTGAGGCCGATATCGCTGATGAAGAAATGATGAGAAAGACTAGTATTGTAAATCGTATTAATATGACGGGTGGATGGAGATCATCATCAAAAATTGAAGCCCTAGTGGAAGAACTTTATAAATTGAGAAATGATAGACAAACTATCAAATCAATTGTGTTTTCTCAATTTACAAGTATGTTGGATTTGGTCGAATGGCGACTAAAGAGATGTGGCTTTGAAACTGTGAAACTTCAAGGTAATATGACGCCAGATCAGCGTGCAAAAACTATCAAGTATTTCATGGATACGCCCTCCGTTGAAATTTTTTTAGTATCCTTAAAGGCAGGTGGTGTGGCCCTAAATTTATGTGAAGCTTCTCAAGTTTTCATTCTGGATCCTTGGTGGAATCCTAGTGTGGAATGGCAAAGTGGTGATAGAGTACACCGTATTGGTCAACATAGACCGGTTAAAATTACTAGAATGTGTATTGAAGACAGTATTGAATCCCGTATCATTGAGTTACAAGAAAAGAAGGCTAGTATGATTTATGCTACTATCAACAAAGATGATTCAGCTATGAATAAGTTGACTCCTGCTGATATGCAGTTCTTATTCCAAAACTGATGAAATCTTTACTTATCACATTTTCAATTGCCTGGTTATAAATTATGATATATATATTTTCATTAACTATTTTCATTTTTACTTTTACTTTTTCATTTTTTTCGTTCGAAATAAAATATCTTATTATAACTATGTATTTCTATTTCTATTTCTAACATCTAAGCTAACATTTCATTTTGCTTAGTTTTTGGTAGCCTTAACAATAATAGGAATCATACCACCTGTCTGAACAGGAAAGTCTACATGATTAGTAGCATGACAGAAAGAATGCAAAACACCGGAATGGGCCGTAACAGAAACATAAGTTGACACATCTTCGGAGTTAAAATCTAAGTCAAATAAATATTCTAAGAATTTGTGCATTCTCGCGTCAACTTCAGCAATGGTTTCTCTATAATCATCCTTGTAGTAAATATCTTCCTCCTCAAATCCATTTTCAATTTCGAAAAAGGGATATCTCTTGGCAATATCTCTTCTTGGACTTCTTCTATCACAAGTATGAACACCGATTGTTTCACGAATTAACTCCTTAATCAAAACTTTTTTGTCGGTACCATCGGGGCCACCACGGATTCCCTCCTTAATACCATCCCATGTTTTTAAAAGAGTCTCGATCGATCTGATAAAGGGCGAACAGTAAAATATACCCTCGGGCATAGGAGCACCTGCAGCCAACTGTTCCTTCCAAGCATCATTAACTCGCCTAGCTTGATCGACACCTAATTCAGTTAATTCAGGATCGGGGCCCCATAAGGTTTTACCATCAGTGGTTAACTTTGCCCAATAACGATCCCATTCGGGTTCTCCGTACTTCTCAATACACAGATTATGAAACCCTTGACCATGACGAGCTAAAAATAGAAGCTTGTATCTTACATTTGGTTCAGCCGAGTCCTGTAAAGTTTTAATATGATCCTTGAGGTCTTGCCATGTGGGGAGTAATAATCCGAATTTATTGGCAAGGAAATCAAATTTTGAAGGATCAGTGTTCGGATCATCTTGAATGAAAACTCCTCGACTGACAGACTCAAATTTCCAATCTGATACCATTTTTCTTCTCCTTCTTCCTCTTTAAGTTTAGATAGTTGAATATCGATTTATAATTTTCGATATCTTTTCAAAAGCGCACACGTATCAGAATATACTGTCAAAAGAAGGTTACGCTGTCAGTATGTATGCACCCCGAAACTGAGACTCGCATTCTAACACGTGCCTGGGCGATCTGATCTGGAGTTTATCTGCTGCGATGTACAGCTAGTTAAGAACAAAATAAGTAAGTATCGAAAAAAAAACCATGTATTCATTCATTTTATTAATTATTTTCTTGTAAGAATAAAATTTATTTATATATATAAGCAACAGCTTATCTAGGATAAAGCTTACATGTTCAAATATTCAAGCGATCTTCATTATCCCTCAGCCACTTTTCAACGAGCGCTGGGTCACGAGGTTCCAACTTTACTTTAAAAGGAGCCGGAAATACCACCTGTGACTCCGGATTAGCAAACACCTGCTTAATATCACTAACCATTAAAGCATTATCATCCGCGGGTGGAAGAATCTTGAAAGCACTGATAAGACGAACGTACGCAGTGTAAAGCTCACGATTGGCCAAGTTCGCACCTGCGCACATTCTTGATCCAGCACCGAATCCAAAATGGTCAACTCCCTTTGCCTTATTCTCGGAAAGATATCTTTCGGGTTCAAACTTGTAGGGATCAGGAAACCTTTCATCATCAAAATTTGCTGCCAATGCGTTCATATAAACAATAGTTCCAGCTGGAATTGTAACACCATCCACATCAATTGGTTGAACGGTCTTACGAGGTAAACAAAGTGGTAAAACACTAGCATACCGGACTGTTTCCTTTACAAGAGCCATGATATAATCAATTTTTGATTCAAGTAGACATTTCTCCCATGCATCATTTTCTGGATAGACTTTCATAATCTCAGCATAAGCCCTATCTTGGATCTTTTGTCCCCAAATTTGGGAAAGATGTCCAACACCACTAATCAAATTTGTGGGAACTGTGTCAAACCCGGCTGATATCATTGTAAGGCAAATACTCTTTAATTCTGCTTCAGTAAGCTTAGTGTTGGGATCCTTCAAAACACTGCCAGTGATACACGGAATATCACGTTTGTTCTTGATATCATTTTTGAGCTTGTCCAGGAAAAATGAAAGATACTTATCACGACGTTTTCTCATATTATCGGCATGAGAGTTTTTCTCGAGAGAGAATAATCTCAGAAAAGGTAAATAGTCTTGATAATTGTGCATTGTTGAACGGAATTTTCCAATTTCCAACTCTACATTAATAATTTCGTCCAGTAAGTTCTGGTCAACCTCATCTAAACGTGTTCCGTAATTTAATGTCAAACTAGTATTCAAGGAATAAGCTTGGAAGAAGGGGGAAACATCCACCTCGTTGTTTGAACTTTTTGACACTTCAAACAATTTTTCCATAAAGACATATGACTCAAGATCAATTATTGGCATATACGATTGGACTTTGGGTTTCTTCAACGCATCAGCGGCTGCCCGACGTTTATTTTTACAGGATTCGCTCCATGGAGAAGTGCCAATAGTAAAACCTAAAAAAAACACAGTATTATCGTTAGTTTATACTGTTGTATAAAAAATAAAACCACTATTATGACTTACCCTGAGTACTAGAAACCAGTTGATGAAAAGTGTAAAACATTGGTCTAGAAATTAAAGCTTGAGAATTCTCAACCCATAACTTCTTTACCATGGCGAAGGAATTCGCTACAACAACTCGCTTTGTACCTAATCGTACCTGATAAAGAGGTCCATGTTTTTCAGCCCAATTCATATACGTAAATGGATGGCTATCACCCAGTTGAAAAAGATTACCAACGATTGGATAACCAGGTATCTTTGGGAGACGGGGGATAGAAGGCGATTCGGTACCAATCTCGAAAAAATAATCAAGTAATATATATAAGGCGATAAAAGCAGTCAATAGCAAAATCGCTGAAATAGGTGTGAAGATCATATCGAAATCAACTTAGAATTGTGAACCAGATTTTTTGGAAGTAGGAATTAAAAGACGATTGGAATTATTAAGATGCTTTTTTTTCAATTTCATATGAAAATTAAAACGTTTTTTATCGGGACTTTTATAAGTTACTTTAATTCTAAAAATTAAATGTACATTCCACACTAGGAAACTTCAGATAGGCCATTATAGAAAATCATTGCTTCCATATCTGGGTAAAACTACAAAAAATAATAGAATGATTTCGATTACATTGAAAAATTATAATACCGCAAAGATACAGATTTGGTATCTTCCATTTTGAGAGGGTGAGGCTTACCCAATTTCATGCCGCACAAACTTCCTTATGTGGAGCACAGAAATTCATCGTCCGATCCCAGAAGGTGATAGAAAAAAAAAAAGCCATGCCAATTGTAAAGTCAGGAATGAATTTCTTTTGACTCTGAATGCGTTAATTCTATCTATGGGAATAATTCGGGTATCTACGAGGTCAAGCTCCTACGAAAATGTAATCGAGCGCTGTCACGCTACTTAGTTATATACGAGGTTTTTGTAAACACATAAAATAAAATCAATTGCGAATGATCTACAGAGAATGCATACACCATGCCTCTGTTAATTTACATTATATACTATGCAGGAGTGAATATATACAAAAGATATTTTGAACAAAGAAAACTTCTGGTTTGAGGAACTATAATATGCATATGTTGAAGGAAAAGAATACGCCCAATCAACTTATCTTATTTTTCATCAAATTGCTCTCATCTATTTTATTTGGTAATCATCCGAAAATCCTGTATCGAAATTTACTTTTTTCCCCATTTCAATATGGCCATCTTCTTCAATAGACATAATTCTCATTGGAGAAGTTCCCTGAAGGTCGCCCCAAATGTCGGCTTGTACATCACTAGGAGACACCATACTCATGGGTTCCGAGGCGCTATCTAATATTTTACGATAAGATTCAAGTAATGGAGATGATGGAATATCATCAAGTGATTGCCGTTCTTCATTACCATTTATCGTGGGTAGCTTAGAATGATTAATATTCAATGAACTAGTGCAATTATCATTATTTGCGGGACTTGTGAAGACATCAGACAATAACTCACAAATACCACTGGATTGATCATTAGCATCTAAAGATTTAGACATATTTCCAAATAGTTCCTTAGTTAGCCAATTGGAAGGGGAAAAATGATTTGTGGATCTATCATCTCTATGACGTTTCGATTGAGGAGTATTAAATAGAGAATCAAACGCTTCATCAACTGGGAAATAATTTTCTAGCATTGGTTCGAGGTTTTCCTTGTCTTCTTCATCGTAGGAAAGCGCACATGGATTTAAAGGTGGACTGGATGTGAACGCTGATGTATAAACCATACTTGAGTTTTCAGCGTTACCATATTCAGTGAGATTAGAATTAATTTCCCTCCTTTCAGGGATAAAAGGACTCTCCAGTCCATCGCTGGCCATTACCGTTGAGGAAGGTGAATTAAAAGAAGTAACAACAATATTAGAACTAGTTAATAATACGGGTAATGATTTAATGCGTTTAACAGAAAAATCACTATTTGGACACTTTAAGTTGGTACGTTTTAACGATACTGAACTCGGGGTTTGGAAGCAATTTAACTTATTACCACCCGGTAACGACAGAAGTGTCGAGTTTGAATTTAAAAGTTTTTCAATATCATCATTTTCGCCATTGCCAGTGCCATCATCCACGCCTTCATTGTTTAGTGTATCCTGCACCTGTTGAAGAATACTTGCTAAAGAACTAACACCCTTCTTTGGATCCCATAAATTTTCAGGCCTCATTTCCTTTCTTTCTCGGAGATAAATACCACACGGGTTGCAGAGTAAAAATGCCTTGATAGTGTAACCACTCTCAGTTTTATCAGTTTTATTTTCCGACCAAAGATGACCAGTTTCGGACGGTTCACCATCGTAGACCTTATGCTTTGCTCGTCTCCAGGTCGATGTATGAATAGCACCACAATTTTCACAATATTTTGGCGTTCTGCCTGCTTTCATATCCTCATATAATTCAAGCGCAATAATATCCTTTCGCTTTAAAAACCTTTCACGATTGGATGATTTCGGTATTGTTGATTTACTAGCCTTTTTAACTAGAGGCTTGGCAGCTGGTGTACTAGGATCCGAATCATTAGTCATATGCAAAGAAGTTGGTGGTAAATGCAGTTCATTATCGAGGGGTTCATTATTAATCGCGGATATTGTGTGAGTTGGTTTAGATGTGAGTGCTTTCATAGGGGCTATTTTCACCTCAGTTATTATATGAGGCGTGCTAATGAATGATGTAGGTTGTTGTTGCTGGCTCACAATGCTATTTGATTTTAAACAATCGCCCTTTCCCATCCTTCGATCATCTACTTGATTCTTCATACTTTTCATGGCGGAAGAACTTTGACTTTCTTTGTCCATCTTTTGAATCATGGCTTTTATAGAAAAATAAGGTTTGGAAGAAACAGCAGCTGGCTTGACATTTGAAGTTGAAGAAGTTGTAATTCTGTGATTTGATTTGTTTGGTGTGTTTTCTCGTAAGTTATCGGCCAGTAATCTTGTCCTTTGTATTATATTCGTATTATTGGCGGTACTTGATAAAACAGAACTGGAGAGAGGAGGAGATGATGGTGGTATATATGAGTTTGAATCAGAATATAAATTCGAATGCAAATCATCACTATGCAGATTATGAGATATGTCAGAACTGAAATGCTGACTTTCCATGCTAATTTTGTTACTTCTAATATTAGAATTACTGTAGTTATTTTGAGACCATATTTCTTGGCGTTTTGTTAATTTATCTTGACGATCTAAAATTTTCTGCTGTTGAAGATAAGACATTAATCTAGTCTGCTTTGAGAGCCATTCAGTCCAAACTTGAGGATCAAATGCTTTACCAGAATCAGTCTTTTCCGTTATCACTGTAGAAAGCTGTTGATAGAGAGTCATAGATCTAATAAAATCGGATTGAGTTGTTGAGGTCACAGGTTTAAATCTCAAACGAATTTCTAATGCTGAAATAGTTTGATTTGAAAGCGTAGCCATTATATCATTACCTACTTTTCCAGTAATCATATAACTATTATTATTATTATTATTGTTATTATGCGATGCAATATCTTTTGGGGGATCAAGATCAATTGATTCTTTTTGAATTTGATTTTCACCCTCAGTTGATGCCATGAATAATTTATTTTCAAGACAATCATCTGGTATATTGCTTTTTACGTTTTCGTCATCAATTTGTCGAAGAGCCAAGATTCGTGATAATAGCCCATGGCTCACCTGGGGTAAATCTGGCTCTGAAAAATCAGTACTATAAATAACATAATCAAGATTATCGGCGCGCGCCACAATTTCTGGGGAAGCGCCAACCACTGATTTTATACAAACACACAAGTCAATTAAACCAATTGTTTGACTGGTGGTAGGCACGATAACTGATAACGGCGTACTAGAGCGGGCCAGACATAGCGATGATTCATCACGATCAAATGTATAGAGGATTTTAACTGTAAAAGAAGGTTAATGAGTGGTTAGTATATATAGTAACAAAAATACTGCCTTCATATTTCCGTCTTCCGACACGAAAAAACACTACTTACGTTTCATAGGCCAACATTTTGTTTGAGAATCAGCCATTTTAGTTGTATATTGCCGAAACACGCGTAAAACTTAACTGATTATGAACGGAATAAATCAAGCAAGGGATAACAAGAACTAAACTTGAACAATTTGCAAACTTGGATAACTTGCTAAATTATGAACACAAAATATGAATGAGGATGCTGAACAAGCTGTAAACTTGAGAGAGACTGTGTGTGTGCGTGAGATCAAGCTGAAACGTGATGATGATATGGGAAAAAGAGCAGGCGTTTAAATAAAAACTGACTTTGATTAAGACAAAACTATAGCACAATAGATAAGAAAAGAAACTATAACAGTTATTAACAAACGCGTCTTGCCCCGAAAAGAACGCGCGGAAATGACGTGTTTAAGGCGCATGTCCTGATGATGATTTCTCTATCCCGCCCTGACTTTTTAGGTGAGCTTAAGAATAGAATCGCGCGAAAGAAGCAACTTTGCTCGATCGCTGAAAACGAATCTATTGACTAAAGTACCTGGGTACTTGTAGACCTTTAATATGATCTGATCCAACGTCACTTTTCCATTTAATTGTATTATAAACCCCGCCCTTTGAGCCAAACCAGTGCCACCCACGTGATGCTGGCTGTCAATTTGATGCTGCATTTCATAGATCCTACAAGCCGATCTCGCCCCCGCCGCTTTCTTGTATATTAAAGTTTAAAGGGCGAGCAACAGCGTGTTTTTGACCCGATACGGCGGATATACAGATCATTTTCTTAGCGCCCCCCTCTGGAAAAAGAATATATATAAGTCCACTACTCTGGCAAGTCTCTCCTTTTTGCCAAAATGAAATTGAAGAGCTTTCTAGTGTGGGCCACAGCGGCTATATCAGTCGGTTCATCATTCGGTGCAGTAATACCGAATAATAGTGATGCCATTTCCAACACCGGTACGGAATCGGAACCCGCTGGATCAAATTCCGTGGTAATAAATCTAAACAAACGAAACTACGACTCTTTAACTTCAACTGGTATTTGGTTCATCAAATTTTTCTCCCCCTATTGCCCTCATTGTACTGCTATGGCGCCAGCATGGGATAAAGCCGCCAAGACTATCGGAGATAAAGCAGCCAAGAAAGATTTTCATATTGCCTCAGTTAATTGTGTGACCAACGGTGACCTTTGTGCCGAGGCCAAAATATCATTATATCCTACGCTCAAGCTTTTCAAAAATGGTGAGTTTGTAGAAGATTACGATAAATCGGCACCCCGAGACTCAACGACCTTTGTGGCTTATATCGAAGAAAAACTGAAAACTAGCGATCTGAAAATTCAGGTTGAACCCTTATCTATCAAAGAAGAGAATACGGTAGATGGCGATGGTGGTGCCGCAGCCGTCCCCGACGGGACTCCTATGTCAAAATCTGGAAAAGCAGTAGCTGAAATATCAAAAAATACTGCTAGCGAAGCAGCAGTGGTTACCGCTGAATCCTTTGATGAACTCGTCTCTCTCAAGGTGCATACGATCATCAAATTTTTTTCGTCCTCTGCTTGTAAGAGATGCACAGAAGAATTAGATGAAGGCTGGAATCAGGCACGTGGTGTAATGAAAGACCACGTATCCTTTGGTACCGTTGACTGTGATGTTGAGACTGCATTATGTTCTAGGCTCCTCGCGAATGGTCACGAGTCGTTTGATTCTCAAACCCTTATAATGCCTAAATTTAAAATTTATTCCACTCCAGACGAATCGATTGATTTTTTCGGCGCGCCGACTTTTATCGAATTTTCGTTATTCTTGCAAAACGTTAATGAGAATAAACGGACCGTTGAATTTTCCTTAAGTGAGTTAGATGCGAAGTTGAACACTTTTTTTTCATCTACTCTTTCCAGCAAACCCAATTATGTCTTTTTTTATGATGACACCACTACTAAAGAACAAATAGACGCCTTTGCCAAATTTACTTTAATGATTATGTCCTTTGGTCGTGCCTTCAAAATAAAGAATGCTAAAGGTTTGATTGAAAGATTCAAATTGGATGATGTGGAACAATACGATCCATCAAAGCCTATGGTTGTGAAGATGTCGGACGGTTTCAGTGAAATTTACCCAAGTGAGAACGATGCTTCTAATATGGAAAGTGCCGATAATTTTTTTAACTGGGCTAAACCAGGTTTATTTCTGACTTATCCTGAAGTGAATTATGAAAACTTTGATTTTTTCGCTCAATCAAACATCATTGAGGGTAATAAATATGTCGTTTTGGGAATTTTAGATTCAGAGAAACGAGACCTTTTAGGTGATCAATCCAGAGAAATGAATTCCGTTGCAAAACTTTTTGAGCCTAAGGGTGCCTTATTTACGCCGAAGTCAGTGGAAGATCACTTCCTATTAAATATTGATATCAATGACAACAGAAAGCGTATACAATTTGGCTGGATTGATGGTGTTAAATCCAATCAGCTTCTTCAGGAAAAGTTGGGCTTTGACTTCTTTGAATATAAAAATTCTCAGCCTGAAAAAAGCGCTGACATTCCCATACCTAGGATTATAATTATTGATTCTGAATCTTACAGGCTGAATAGTAACGAGGTTGTGAAGTTCTGGGATAAAGATCTTGAAAGTAAAAATATTCCACTAGATAAAAATTTTTTTAAGCAAAAGATTTATGATATTATCGAAGCCCATGAAAATGGGTTCACTGGTTCTAGCGATGCTTTAAATTTACAAATCCCTAGACCAGGAATGGTGCCTCACGTCTTACAAATTGCTGCTGTAATTGGTTTGATATACATTTTGCTAAAGAAATATAAGTCAGTTAGAAAACCGCAAATTTCTGATGCATCAAGGGGCCTAGGATTACCTGGAGGAAAAGTTGAGTAATTGAACAATTCGCAGTAAAACTTTGTTTCTTTCGTTCAGCTCAGCTGTAGTATTTAATTTTATTTGATCACCACCACGAACTACGGGGTCAACTCTTTTCGATTTTTTATTAGTTTTTTTAGTTTTTTTTAGCTTTAGCTCCGTTTATTTGGCGCTTGTCAAATAAATATTTATTATTGCAGAATATCACTTTCGATTGTGGAAATTTCAATTTGTTACACCGTGATAAATAAATTCACGTGACTTGATTATGAAAGTGGGCCAATTGTACATGACCAAAATTTCCACAATCCGAGATTCAGGTAAATCAAACATCATCTTTTATTAGGATAAAAAGCCAACTAAGAACAACCGTTTTCACTTTTATATAACCGCTTAAAATCCCATTCATCATTTATCAAACAAGATGAAGGCTTACATTCACGACAACGATTCTTCCGTATCACAATTCGCACCTCATCTTACTGATACGATACTGTCAGTCGAGGACCTTGAATCAGTTGGTGTTATTTACGAATATTTACCTGAACTTTCTGACGTTGATGGATTAGCTGAATCTCGCTCATATGTCAACCGCGACACTATTGAAATTTCACCTACTCTCTTACCCGAGTACGAGACTAAGATGAAAATGTTTTACCAGGAACATCTTCATGAAGATGAAGAAATCCGTTATATCCTAGAGGGTGAAGGATTCTTTGATGTTAGATCTAAAGATGATCAAAACTGGATTAGAGTCTTGTTACAAAAGGGTGATTTATTAATTTTACCTGCTGGTATTTATCACAGATTCACTAATACTGAAAAGAATTATGTCAAGGCTCTGAGATTATTTCAAGCCGAACCCAAATGGATCGCTTTGAATAGACCAGTGGAAAATAACAGCTACAGAAACGAGTATTTAAATAATATTCAATAATTATACAATCGTTGTAATAAATATAAAACTAATTTAAGAGTTATAATAATATTATAATTATATATCGAATCTTCTATAAAATACTTTTACTTTCGTGCTTTTTGCTTATCTATATTTTTGAAAAGAGATGGGGATATTAAAAAAAAACCTCCCTTTTTATTTACAAAATGAAAAAATAAAATAAATAAATACTGATATATCCAAACCCGGTGCCAAGGTAAATCCCTATATTTAATCAACCAAATTGAAAATTCATCGATCCGCCATACACAAGTCCATTGTGACTTGGCGGTTGAACCTGATTAATTGCTTGATTAACCGGTAAGTATTGATTAGTGTAAGGATATTTGTGTTGACCTTGCTGGCGTTGTTGATACTGAGATTGCTGAGAATGCTGCGCATGCTGCGCATGTTGTGGGAGGTGTGAGATATGCTGCTGATATTGTGAATGTTGTTGGTGTAGTTGGTGTTGCTGCTGTCTTCGCTTTCTTTGTTGTTCCTCTTGCTGCTGAAATTGATGTTGATTATAACTACTCATGGTCTGATGCTGATCGGATATACTTGGATTACCACTGAAACCAGATAAGATTTGTGTCGTCGAAGATGATGATACTTGATTCTGAGGTTGAGGAAGAAAATTTTGAACTAGCAAATTATTGGACGTACTTAAATCTTGAAATTGTTGCGAATGTGATACTGGAGGCACAAATGAATGATTAAACTCGCCGTTTATTGAATTTGCCAATGGCTGATTACCATTCCAAGAATCTATCTTAGATTCCTGTGAAAAACTTTGCGATACTTGTGCAGTATTGTCCATTGTAAATTGTAGGTTATCCATGGATCCTAGATTTTGGGATTGAGATTTTGACTGTTGTTGTGAGTGCAGAATTTGAGCGTGTTGCAACCCAGAATCAGATGATTTTGGTTTAGGAATTGATATGTCTAATTGTTGCATTTGATTTAAATGTGGCTGTTTTGGTAGTTTTTGCTGTTTGCGTGACGGCGAATCAAGTTGTGATGACATCAATATAGGTGAAACTTGATTCAAAATCGAAATACTACCCGTACTATCGGACCTATCTCTAGCGTCAACTTTACCTCTACCTTTAATACCCTTGTTGGAATTTTTATACATATCGGCGAAATAATCGAACATTTCCTTCTCAGTTGCTGGAATATGAGGAATTTCACGAATACCATCTATGCTTATAGCAGAAGTCGTATAATATCTGAATTTTTCAGCTAATTTCTGCAGGGCATCATTATGAAATTTATTCTGATGAGCCTTCAAATTACCTAGTTGAGTAAACGTTTTACCACAACTTTCTAACTTACAGATAAATGGTCTAAAATTTTCGTGAATTAATTTATGGGCTCTGAAATTACCTCTTTGAGCGAATTTTTTACCACAAACCTCACAGGCAAATGGCTTTTCACCCGTATGAGAACGTCTATGAGTCCTAAGATTACCGCGTTGAGTGAATCGTTTCATACAACCGGGAAAATCACATTGATAAGGTTTGTCACCAGTATGAGATCTTCCATGAATCTCTAAATGAGTCTTCTGATTGAAAAATTTATTACAATCAGGATATGTACATTTGTACTTTGTTTTGTTTTGATTAATATTAGAAGAACCATCATCTTCAGTAGGAGTTATCCTTTCACTACCGCGTCTACCAACCCCCCCATTCAGGGCACCGATAGGTGGAATAATATCAACGATATGATTAGGTAAAACTGGTTCACCCTTCAGTACACGTTCAGTATTCTTTTCAGTAGCTTGAATGATTAACATTAAATGATCAACATGAGTTGCACCAACCACCGGTCGATGTGGTTCTTTATGAACCGATTGGTCAAGTAATAATGGTGAACTTTCATCAGTAGAAGTGATAGTACCAGTACTAGACTGCAAGGAAGGAGACACGAACGGTAAAAATGGGGCGGACATTAATCTTGGTTTATTAATCGTATTCGAGGAAGATGAGCTCAAAGAAGGTGTAGGAATTTGAACTTGAGCGTGAGCGTGAATTTGATCCTGAACATGGATTTGAGTTTGGACCTGAGCATGGACCTGAGCTTGAGCTTGAACCCGAGCTTGACGGTGAGCGTTAATCTGAGATTGAATATGAATATGAACCTGATCCTGAATTGGAGCAGAATTAATGTTTGCATTTGAAGTTTGTATCGGGGTTGATATCGGGGTTGGCTCTAACGAAGAGCCCGAATTCATCATCAAGGGCTCGGGTCCGAAAGCCTTATTTGCATCATTTGCTGAATCTGACGAAGAAGTAGAAGCATGTTGATGATTGTAACTAATATTGTTGTTTGACATGTGTAAATTATCGGGCGGATCCACCGAACTATGTAGACGTGATAAATGTTTGGGTATCTCGGAATGGGCTATCATAGGTTCTGGGGGTAGATTAATAGCTTGTACCGTAGTGGAGTGAGGGTCTCCCAAAAGCTGACCACTTGAGTTATTTCCAACCGAGGTATCTTGTACGTTCATATGTGAATTATTAACATCAAGTATATGCATATGTTGTTTTTGTTGTTGTTGTTGTTGTTGCGGCCGTACAACGGTTGGGAATATCTTAGCTGAAATTACTTGATCAAACCCCTGCCGTGAATTAGCTTCAATTTCTGGCATCTTTGTGCTGTCTCCATTAACGTTCACAGAGGTTGAAGTAGGTTGGCGCAACGAAGTATGTGTATTTTGTATTGAAAGAATTCTAGTAGGTGGTGCCACCACCCCCGTTAATTGCATCTCAGCGGCTAAAGCCCGTTCAGCCACAAGAGCATTCTCCTGCTCAATTTGCTTCTTTGTTTTACGTTGACGTTTCTTTTTAACCGGAGCTAATGTTATAGCCTGATAATTCGATGATGATGGGACTGGAGCCGCCACAGGTGGTATCGGTATAGTATCTATATCGGTTGAACTTGTTCCAAAGGAAGATGGACGCGATATGATATTATTAGTACCTGTCGATGAAGGAGTCAAATTATAATTACTTGATGATTGCAGTGGATAAGTTCCACCAGTGATATGGTCCGGCTTGTCTCCCGTTTCCGCCTGTAGAGTATTGGTCACTGATATTATTGGCTGAGACACATTTTCATGTTGTTGTTGATTTGATGATGGTTTAAAATTGTAAGGCAGTCTAGGCAGAGAGGGCACTGACGAGGATATTGGGGATATACTATTTGAAACGGAATTTTCACGTTTCGACTTTTCCATTACACCTGTAGTGGCAGAAACATCACTAAAGTTAAAACCGGTATGTAAGACGGGCTGCTTCATAATGTACTCACTTTGAGTACTCCCATGATCAGCAGCGACCGTAGTGGTATCATTAGCTTCACCATTAGCTTCACCAGAGTAGTAAATAGCAGTCAAATTCCTTTGTGTACTCTGTTGTTGATGCAATTGGTGGTATTGAAGTTGCTGTTGCTCTTGCTGTCCATGTTGTTCTTCTTGTCGTCTTTGTTGTTGCCCTTGTTGTCTTTGTCGTTCCTCCTCATGATGTCTTTGCTGATCGTCATGTTGTTGTTGTTGTTGTTGTTGTTGGTTTTTTTGTTCTTCTTGCTGTTGTACTTGCTGCTGAAATTGCTGTTGTTGATATCTTTGTTGATCTTCCTGGTGCCGACGATGTTGTTGTAGTTGCTGATGGTGTAATTGTTGCTCCTGTTGGTTCAATTGTTGTTGTAACTGTTGTCTTTGTTTTTCTTCATGCTGTTGTTGACTTATCTGCTGATTGTGCTGCAGTTGAGATTGAGATTGAAATTGAGATCTTAACCTCAAACTATTGGTAAATTGGGTATTAGAATCAGATTCAGATTCATTACCATTGGAATTCGTCAAACCAGATATACTTGAGCTAAAATTATCGATAGCCGAGAATGAATCCTTGGGAGGTTGACTTATGGTGGCATCAGTCGTTGTCGTATCAGGATGAGGTTTATGATTATCATTTGAGGTATTCAAATGACTACTATTACTATAAGGAGATCGTTGGGACTGGAATTGACCGCTGTTGTTTGGTCGAGTACTACCATAGGGATAAGAGGATACAGTACTAGAAGTCAGCGAACTGACTGGTTGAGTTTGAAATAAATAATTACCAGAAGAAAGAGCCGAATAATCATAATTATAGTTGTAGTTATTATAATTATAGCCATTATTACCGCTGGTAGTGGAAGTAGTCGCGGTGGGAGTAGTGACCGTATTAACATTTATAGCAGTGGTCATACCTTTAGAGGCCAAATTACCAGCTCCTATATTTGAACTTCCATTTGTTATGGCACTGTGTATACTATTATTACTCCCGGGGGTAGCGCCTGTATTACCACTTAAGTCACCAGTATTTTGCTGTGGTTGAAGCGATGAGGGTGGGGGCAGCCACGGCATTTGCTGTCGTTGATGATGATGATGTTGTTGATTGTGTTGTTCTTGTCCAGATGGTGGATAGTTCATCATCAAAGATCGTCGGTACGTGTCAGTCCAATGTAGAAGGGGAGATAGCGATAGTGGTGGCAATGACGATAATAATGACAATAGTCGATAGTGGATAATCGATTGAGGCCAGCCTCAAAATGCGCGTGCAGAAACAGACGACTTAAGAGTCGGATAATGCGATTTGTGTGTACAAGCCTTAACTCGCGATAAGACCCCGAGGATAATGGTTGAGATTGACGTATGAAAAAAGCAAATAAAATGACTGCAGCTAAAGTTAGTATTCGTCCCAAAAATGAAAAAAAGAAAAGAAAAAAATCGAGAATTAAAACTCAGAAAAATTGAGAGCTCCCAAAGCACCCAGTTCGAATCCATAGAAGACTTATATTAATCGGCACCGGTTGTCTCCGATCACCGCCTCGGCAGTAACCGCTCACCAACCCTGCGTACCCCGCTTGATCTATTATGTGGAGAATGTCCCGTCATTTATCATCACTACTTTCCACGCCACTTATCGATCTCAGCTGTACTGTTATTATCCACACCCATTCATTTA
Organism: Nadsonia commutata; assembly: GCA_030563525.1. NCBI lineage: Eukaryota > Fungi > Ascomycota > Dipodascomycetes > Dipodascales > Nadsonia > Nadsonia commutata. The sequence goes on from JAKUCD010000019.1 coordinate 67,910, forward strand.
TTATTTTCCTGTTGCCACCACTACTACTCTTCTATTTATCGTCTTCTTTATATTCATCATGGCTTTCTTCAATGATGCATCATGTTCAGCCTCGGCAAACCCGCTGAAACAACTGACCCATCTCGGTCATAATCAGGACCCATCACAAAGCCAGAAGCTGGGCCGCGGACCGCTAGTTAATCAGAACTCGTTTAATCAGTTCCGTACCACCGTTAATGATGATATGGCCTCCATGGCCGCTGAACGTGAGTTCTCTCGTTTTGCATCATCAGGTCATACCAATGACCAGTTATTCCATGATTCCGATTTTCAACATCGCCACCTTCATCACAACACTTCCCAGGCTCAGGGCGCACCAACGGATGCGTGGTATGAAGATTTCAATAGCATGCATATTACTAATGCCCCACAAAATATGAATGGTCCAAGCGTTTTTCAACAAGCCGACCCACAATGGCATAATGAATTCAGTCAAATCAATCACAATCAAAGTCAAAGTCAAAATTTGGCACCCGCACATCATTATCAACCCTCCATGTCGCTAAACATGGGCCCGCATGCCAACCTTATGACGCCTCAACTCGGTCTAATGGGTCATTCTCCCATGATCCAATCATCGATAGAACATAATGAAATACAGCTGGAAAGTAATCGACAATTAGCCTTTGAAGATGCATTCGGTCAAGTTGAGTCTCAAATGGATACCCACTTACAAGATCATGTAAAGGTGGATTTGGATGTTGATGTCAATATTAGTGACCCTATGAATCACAATTTGCTTAATAAACTTGAAATGCCATTTTCTGATAATCTCACATCTGATGCCACTCAGGATCTGAGTCAATCCCATGAAGATGACGATGGACTTGCCAAGACAGCTCAAACAATTATCGATACATTATCCAATAATAATTTAACACACAAGAATGAAGGTCTAAATAAAAAATTTCAGAGTTCACAATTTATGCAACTAATGAATAGAATCAGTCAAAAGGATGTGGTCATCAAGGATGGTAAATTAATTGATCAACAAACGGGTAATGCTCGAACAACGTCACCTGATAACATAACTTCACCTGATCAGTCAGAGGAAACGGAATCCCCGTTCAGTGATCAATTTAAACAAGATTTTGCCGATAAGAGACAGGAATCCTTCTCAAATGGACGTGATTACCATCAACAACCATTTTCCTCCAACCGCCACAATACCGTTTCATCATTCGAGATGGCCAAGGACTTTTATCGTGAACAAACCGATGGTAAGATTGACGGCACTTATCTGAAGCCTAATCTTTGGGAAGAGACGTTTGACTTAAAGGAAGACTTCTTGTAATACAAGTGAAATCCAGCTAAGCGAGAGTGAATGAGCGCATTCTTCTCGCTTCACTATTTGAGCGAATCGGCTTTACCATTCTCGCTTCGCTCGAAAGGTTTCACTCGAAAGGGCCATAGTCAGATAATATCAGCTGATATTCACGAGTTATGAAGTGCATTAATGAAATACCATATATTTATTTACAATTATTTATAAAAAATAAAAATCGATTAATAAAAGCACTAATTTTGGGTTGCTATGGTAACTTCCCCATAGTTAATTTCCCAACGCGAATAATGGGCTCCGCTCCCAAATTTTGGTCCGTGGTTTCTTCACCTTTCAACGCTTTTCGATCCAGATTAGTTTGTTTATTTATTAAGAGGAAAAAGAAATTATATACCGAAATTTGTTTTCGGTTAAATAATTTTCTTATTTCCAAATGGAAGACTATAATTATTTACAGCCGGGTTAGTCGTTAATCGTTACCTTTTGCGTATCTTAGTTTTTCTGCATTAATACTAACGTGTTTGTTTATCTACAGATTTTAACCCTGCAAGTTTAAAAGTTGCTGATTTACGTAAGATCTTTATTTTTCATGATGTTGATTATCCAACATCAGGTAAAAAGACTGATTTAGTTGAAGTGTTCGATTCAGAGATCAAACCGCGCGCCTCACAATTCTTAGCTCAATATACTAATGTGCAGGCTGAAGGATCAGTGATCGTTAATGCCACACCCGTTAAAGAAAGCCCGAAAATAGACAAATCACGTCAAACTTCTACTCCGTCTAAATTAGATCTTGATGAATATTTACTTATCAGTGATGAAGAAAGCAAGCAAACAAAATCTGAAAACGGGCAAGATACGTCTAGTAAAATATCGTCTCCATCTATCTCCCGTAAAGAGAAGAGCTCAAGTCAGCGATCAACGCCAATTCCCAATTCAGATAGTTCGGAAAAGAGATCTAGTAAGAATAATACTCCAAAGTCTTCATCGAACAATACTCTTAGCCCTCTGAGAACATCATCACGGGGTGTTTCCGTCAATCAAAATACCGATTATAACGTCACATCAAGCAGTCCGGCTATTAATAGTGAAGATGATGATGAAGATTTTGATCAAAGTTATAGTGAAGCCATTAGTAAAACCAATCCGAACCGAAAACTCAAATCTTTAGAGGCTAAGAATGCCTCGTCAATTAAAAAGGTGAAAACGGCTTCTAAAGGGAAATCCGTTATTCAAAATGATCCGTTATTACTAAGTACTTATTTTAAGGATTTTAGTCCCCTTAAGTCTGAGAGTGAGGCTAATACCTCTGATCGTAGCTTATTGAATGTTCAATCTCCTCCGATTAAGAAAAAGGGTAGAAAAACTCTTTCCAAGCCATTTGTGAAACCTACCACTGAGGGACCTGATGATACTGTTGCTACTGAGGTTGAATTTTTTGATAATCAAGTTGCTTTTGAGGATAATATCACGGATACGAATGAAGATATAAATATCGGTTTAACGAAACCTCCTTCAATCACTATAACTCCTTTAGAGCAATTACGAGAATCGTCTCCTTCGAAACCACTCTCCGAGAGACGTAACTCTATTGTTATCCCCGAATCGTTCCCTTTTTCGAGCAAAAATTTATTCCAATCAGGTGTTGTTTCAAAACAGACTCATTCCAGTACTTCTCCCGTTATGCGACCTGTATCTGTAGGTACTCATAAGCGGTCACTTCCAAGCGATTCTGACGATGATGATGATGAGGTTTCACAGCCACGAAGAAAGAGATTCGAATCTGATCACTCGCCAATCGATAGTCAAGCCGAGACGTCATTAAAGATTAACCGTCATATCGCTTTCACCTCTGAGGCCGATTATCAAGATAGCGATTTCCAGACTCCTTCCACCAAAAGAGTCAAAAATGAGCCTACCCCGTATAAAACTCCAAGTGCCGGTGGTGATCATCTCGATCATTTAGTGGTTACGCCTTCGCGCAATTCACGATTAGCTCTTCCTGTTACATCGTCTCCGTTTTATCAAACCCCGATTAACCAGAGAATTGATCATTACAATACTAATGTCGATGGATATAATGATCATAATTATTTACCTAGTAACAGTCCGGTCAAGGGCTCGATATACAGATCCAATGTCAATGAACAGAGGGTACCTCGTGAGGTCAATAAAGTTCGTACTCGAAACGAGCTCAGTTTCCATGTTGACATTGATGATAATAGTGTAAAACCTTATCAGTATGAACCTCAGCAAGGAGAAAAAGAAATGGAATTTTATGATAACGATATTAAGGAAACCAAATCACTTCCCTTATTGAAGGAGCCTTCGCAAAGTATTATACTTTGTTTATTCATGTTTTTCATGAAGTTAATCGCTTCAACTGCTATGTTCAGCTTAATTTTCTCGGTTATCCTTGCTGCATCCTGGTACGTTGATGAGCAAAAGTCAGTTGGATGGTGTTCTACTGATACTGGGTTTCCAGTTAATCAACGCTCTATTGATTACACCAACTTTGATTATCAAATTTATGGATATGATGTTGATGATGTCATTCATGATATTAGAAATTTTATTGAACCTCAATGTCTTGTATGCCCCGAAAATGCTGATTGTTCAAATGTATCGTTTGATGATGCTAAATGCTTTGATGGCTATATCAAGATCTCACCTCTTTTAAGTTTAAAAGGTAGTTTACCATGGCCTCAATTTGAGTGTGTACCTGATTATGAGCGGGCCAATAAATTAGCTGAACTCAAAGATTTCATCACGGAGGTTTTAAGGGAAAAGAAAGCCGATTTTGAATGTAGTTGGGAAAAATACAATACCTGCCTAATGGTAGCAATCGATTCCAGTACTAGTGATAATGACAACTTATTCACTAATGATGTACCTGCTATCGTCGCACCTACTAGTGATGTAGTGACGGCCATTGACAGTGTGCCTACTAAGGATACCAGTGTAACTAAGGATTTAGCTACAGCTGCTGCTGTGACGGGTGAAAGTGAGATGTTAACTTCAACAAGAAAATACATTTTCTTAGATGCTAGTATTAGTGAGGCTGATTTATTAAAGACTACATTGGCGATAACAAAGGAGAGTGAAGTTCCTGAGTTGTATAGATTATGGGATCAAGTTATGGAACAGATTGAACAAGATCCGGAATTCATTGTAAGTTAACTTTATGTTCCTTTTTTATTTATTTATTTCTATTTCGTGGTTATGGTTATGATGTGGCTGCTCATACGTTTCATGTATCAAGTAATCAGTTAGCCCATTATTTATTTATTCATTCATTTAATTATTTGCGTATCTATTTATCTATCTATTTTTTTTTTTTTTAATTTTTCAATGAACTAACGTTCCCCTTCAAAGTTTACAGGTACAAATAGAATTGAACGACAACATGAAGTCAACACAGTCGAGAAAGAGACGAGCAAAACCCACAAGAGGATGGCTGAAGAAAGCAAAGGGAATGACAAATCAGAAAACAATCAACTCGGTTTCAGCATTGCTTCTCGAACAAGAAGAATCGAATCAACCAGTTTAATTAAAGCTGATATTAAATGTAGGTGTCGGCTTTATATTAAGCAAAAACTTATTCTTTATCGACTTGAGATATGTCTTACTTTGATAACCATTTTAGTATTGATTTCTCTTAAGATACATTTCAAATTGAAACGTAATCAAAGAGTTAAAGTGAAGACTTACCTCAAAGAAATATTTATTCACCTGAAGAATCAGCAAATTAAGGGTGATTACAAAAATAATGGGGATAAATTACCCCGTTATTTACCGAAAAATCAATTAAGAGATTTGATTTTAAAGGACATCTCAAATATCAAAAGGCGGAATTTGGCTTGGAATTTACTAGCTAAAGAAGTTGAAATGAATCCAAATGTCAGATCAAGACAGATTGAGGTTCATGGTGATATAACTCGAGTTTGGGAATGGATAGGTATAAGTCGTGAAGCTGATTTCAGCTCTTCAAGGAACCAAGTTAAGTTGGAAAACTAACATTTATACTTGCAATAGTATATATATGTAACTTGTAAGGGTTATAAGACATGGGTCTTCAGGATAAATTAATTGGAATCGGAAATATTTATATAATAAACCGGAAATCATAACTTTTACTAGTGTATTCAAATTATACGATAACTAAATTTAGGTTAAGTTGCCTTTTTATCAAAAAGGGAGAGATACAAAGCAGGATCATATATTACCGATAAGGGGATATAGCATGATCTACCGCCTCACATACTGCGGCTGTCATAATATTTTATATCCCTGCAAATATGGATGTTTCTGATAAATATACTTCCATTTTTAAGGTATAATAAATATTAAAACCAATTTAGGTTTGAATTTTTTCCAGGTTGTAAGTAAGTCCTTTGACGTAATTTCTCCCAATATAAGTATTTTAAAAAAACTTTAATGTGCATTCATCTTTTATTTATGTCTCGAAACCAGGATATGCATATCAGAATTCTTTTCTTTTCCATATATACTATTCTCGGATTTGAAATACTTATTCTGCATTTTTTTAGTCGCCACACTACCCAGCAGGTGCTACTCACAATCTCGCTATAATTACCGGGCTTTCTATCCATAAGGCACAAAACTAGTCTACGCCACAGCAAGAACACAGCCTAATGGATAGGGAAACAAAAATGCGTAATCGGTCCTGTGAAGAACTTGAATCAACGTTTAAAAAGAATAGCAGAATTAAGACGAAAATTTTTGGTTCCTCTAAGCCAGTTCCAAACAAAAAAAGTTCGATGTATTCTACTACTACACCACCCAAACAAATTCCTCGGCGTTTCAGCTTGGACGAAGAAGAAAAGGATTCTTTTTCGAATGGTGGTTTTCCTGATATTGGCTGCAAAGAAGAAAAATTGACTCAATTGATCCACAAACTTCTCTCAGATGAGCGAAGGGCGAGTAGGACCTCAAATACAGTTAACGATAGTGAAGCAGCTTCATTTGAGAAATCTAGATCATATTCTCTTGATCCTTCTGTTCTAAATAATTTAAACACGCCTCCAAGATCAAAATCGAAGAACGGTTTAAGGACTTCCAAAACTGATAATTTTTTAAGTCATATCGCGAATGATACATCTTTTAAAAAGCGAGCTTATTCAGAAGTTCATGAGGATGTGGATTTACCCTTCGCGAAACGAAAATTCTTGATAGAGCCTGAGAGTGAGTATGATGGAATATTGAGTACATCCACTCCCATTCAACAAAATAAGATCCTCAAAAATTTCCCATTCAATGAATTTTCTTTCAGTGGCCAAAAGCTCCAAAATCAAGAACATCCCGCTCGGAATCTCAGCGTCGAGGTTGGGGTAGGTAATAATGTTGATGCTGGTACTTGTGTTGATTTTGATAATACCACTGAAAAGCTTTCTCGGCCTTCTTTTGATGAATCTTTTGATTATGGCATATACCAGTCATTTATTAATGAAAGTCTCACAGGTTCTTTCTATGATGGGGTTTTCAACATAGACGAAGGGGAAACAATCGAGGAAATATTTACTCGCGAGGAGAGTGATGAGAGATCAGAAAGATATCTTCCTGAAAAACTGGTCACTAAAAAGATGGAGAATACTGGAGTCCAAATATCTAATCGAAGAGCTAACTATTTCTTATCACCACTGATTAGATTCTTTGTTTTAATTTCTATCTTTTTGGTAGGCGGCGCTATAATTCTTGCTTGGTTTTTTATTTTTGGTGGTGGAATCAATCATGGCCTTGATGGATTAAAAACTTTGTTAAAAAATAGCTTTTGTGGGGGTAATTATATTACAGCTTTGACGGTTTATCTCAATAGAACAGTGAGAACAGCTAACAGTTCGTTCTTCAGTTCACTAAATATGACTTGGCCAGCAATTTCAGGTCTCTTTTATAATAATTATAGTGATTGGGATGGTAGTTTTACACATACCGTAAAAAAGAACTTTGAGATTCTGAAAACATCCTTTTCACCCCCAAGTCATCAAGAGAGCATCGTTGAATTTACTAGCACGCCTGATTGGTACAAAATTTGGGAACAAGAACAAACATTATCCGTTTAGGATCATGAACAAGAGATTAGGGGAGGTATTAAAGGAGAATGAGACCCATGTTATAGTCTAGTTACGCATATATAAAAAATAGTTTGAATGAAATATCAATAATGATAATTCAGGACTGGTCCCATCCTGTCCCCCATTAAGGGTTATCATCACGTGATGATCAATATCCCGGCATTGTTGCCCACCGGCATCGGTGGTGGTTCAGTCAGACAGACGTCCGAAATCAAAACAATAACAAAGATAAAGACGGTGCTTTTAGATCGTGGGTAGCAGGAAAAGGGAAGCATTGTAGAGATTTGTCAATAATTAGATAATGATACCATCAGTTTATAATTGGTTTCGATCGATATATGATTACCTACTCTCTCTGTTTTGGTCTACTGAATTGGACGTAACACTATTAGGATTGCAAAATGCAGGCAAAACAAGTTTACTCAAAGTTTTTATTGGCGAAGATTTTAATCCCGAGTAAGTTAACAAGTTAGGTTGAAGATATTACAATTTTAAAGTTTACAAAGTTTATTAACATGGACTTCTCTTTATATAGCTCTATACCAACGGTGGGATTCGCTATGAAGCGAGTAAAGCATGGTCATGTAACATTAAAATGCTGGGATCTTGGCGGACAACCTCGTTTTAGATCAATGTGGGAAAGATACTGTCGTGGAGTGAACTGCGTTGTATTCGTACTCGATTCGGCCGATACTGTTGCATTTGACACCGCTAAGACTGAATTAAATCATTTGCTTTCAAAGGAAGCTCTCATAGGTATCCCCTTGTTGGTTTTAGGGAATAAAAATGATCTGCCTGGAAGTATTGGCGTGGATGAAATTATTAATAAGTTACAATTAGATCAATACAAGGATCGTGATATTAGTGTATTGAGTATCAGTGTGAAAGAAGGAAAAGGATTGCCGGGTGTATTAAGTTGGTTGATTAGTCGGAAAAAGAAGTAAACCCCCATGCCCTAGCCAGGTTATGAAATAGAACTGTATTTAATGCTGCCGATTTTCTATTTCTTAAATAATAAGAATTGAAAATATCACTATAATTAATAGTAAAACTAATAATAAAATAAATGTACATTTACCACGACTTCTTAATCGACTATCGGCTTTCATCAATTGAGTTTGACCATTTTGCATATTTTTACTCGTATTATTTGTATTATCCTCGATGGTATCGATTTGCGTGCCTTGTTGTGATATCAGCGAACCTAAATCGCGGAAAATAATATTAATATCATTAACCCCACGCTCGATAGCTTGTATATCTTCATCACGATCCAAGATTTGAGCTGTCTGAAAATTTAAGGCTGACTGATTGAGTTGGTCCCTTTGTATCTGCATTTGCTCTTGTTGTTGCCCAAGTAACAAAGGCGTTGATTCTGGGTGTAATGGCTTTGTTGATGGACTGGTAGTTATATGCAATGGTTGAAGTAAATCAGTTTCCCTTGCCAATTGTTCCTGCTCATATCGGTGCTGCGGTGTTGTTTCAACCGGGGGCGGATAACTATTGATGGTATTTTTAATCCTTAATAATTCATCATCTAGAACAGTTATCTCTCGTTTGGCCCGCTCCCATTCAAATTTGGCCATCTTGTTATCCTGATCTGATTTCGCCCCAGATAAATTCTGAGACTTCAAACTACCACCAACAGCATCTGTTTGTATCCTTCTCGCTCTCTGCAAACTAGCCTGACAGTTTCGTATTAAATCTTCGAGTTGGCTACGTCCTTTTAGGGAATCACGTCTTGTCCCCAGCAAAGGCAACTGACGACGCAATGAAGACAGGTTAGCCGCTGCCGTTGATACTTCGGTTGTGTAAGATGCGAGTTGTGAAGATGCCATGTTAGGACTCTTGGACATTGTTCGAAGTTAACTAAATAAACGATGTCGGAAACAAGAAACGAAGGCCGACGTCGATAGATAGATATAATTCGCCGTTTGTAAGGCGCTAATCGGTATCTGGGACAACAGCATATAAGGCGCGTGCTTATGTAATAAATTACCTAATTGATCATCACCCCGAACGAGCTTATAGTAAATGGTGTATATATTGTATTGTATATGTGTATAGAGAGTTATATTGTGTCAAGAAGTTAGATGGTCTTGTTACTCATCCACTATGATGTTTTGAAGATCAAAACCGCGATCTGCCCGACGTAAAAGTAGATAAAATGATTGGTCTCTGTGGCCACCGCAGTGTAAGACAGTTAGAAAAATTCGATATGAAGATATTCATGAAACCAAAAGGCGAATACTTACCATGGGTCACATAGCTGCCAAAACTTCTGCCGATGATGCAATGCCAGGTTACCCCACATCGATGGTCTAGCTGTGTAAAAGAGGATTAGAAACTGTATCTCTAGTAGCGATAACGGCCATCGAGATGCTAAAAACTCAGATCGATAATAGGTGGGCTCGACCCCATACTCCAAAAGGATACTTACTTCTTTCTTTATGTGTGCGGCGATATCTTTCTCAATGGTGTACTTATCTAGGGCTTCTAGGGCTATAAGAGGTCAGTATAGATCCAAAGAGAGCTTGCAAGCTTGAATAAACTAAACATCAAACATGATTAACAGGCGAGCGGACTTACTTAGGTTCACCACAATGGTTTGCATCTCCTCAGACTATAAGGTGATTAGAATATGCCTAAATAGCGACAATATGTCGCAAAACAAAAGAAAAAACACCTACCATGTCCACCGACTTAATGATAGCTAGAAATAAAAGGTCAGTAAATGAATTCAAGAAATAGAGTATAATGAAATACAGCCATAAGTGAGTAATCAGTGAATGCTAGCTGCTTCCTTGCCAGGCCAGCAACTACCCGCACAAGGTCCGTGCCTGATCCAGCCTGATCCCAAACCACTTAATTAGCCCAATATAACATTCTTGATGTCCGTATATCGCAGCGATGACATCGTTGGAGGTATTACGTACCCTTTCCATCCATATTCTCACTCACCTTGATTGTGAATCATTCGGGTTTACGAAGTGCTCGGTAGTAAGGGGGTGGAAGAGGAGTCCTACATATGTTACTGTTTGACGCATAACCTGGCGTTCATTGTTCCGTGTTTGGGACGATTCACCCACGGCTGGTAAACAAACCTCAAAATCACCACCACAATTGAAATAATTAGACACAAGCTAACAAGTTTGTAAACACGCGCTCTCCACGAGCCCCTGTCATTGATTTTTCTTCAGTCTCAGGCGGTCCTCACCGGTTATTGAAAGTACTATGTCGCCACCAGATGCCGGCCCGGGCTCTGGTCAGCCGCGATCTAATCGATATACATCTCGCGACGGTTATGAATTTGATAACGCGACGCGTTTACGGCCAACCCCCGATCCATTAATGACCCCAATAAATCGTCCTCGCATGTCAAATCGAAATCATATTCTTAATAGCAATGATACTTCTCCGACTCGGAATCGAACTCATGGACGTGAGTTCACGCCTTTGTTGAATTCTGATAGAAAACAAGCCCGACCTTCCGGAATTTTATCATTCTCTGAGTCCGTTACATCACCTCAAACAAACTATTCTCATAGCAGTAATGATGATATATCACTTATTGAAACTTCGCTGCGCTCACCTTCAAATGCCCGCTATGGTGGTGGTGCTGATGGTGGATTTGGATTCGGATCTGGAAGGCCTGGTTCGAATGCATTCAAAAAGTTCTTAGCTACTGATGAAATGGGCACAGCGCCACTCAAACAACAAGAACAACAACTTTCAGAAAAGAATAATCAAATTATGGAATTACAGATGCGTGTTTTACAGCTTACTAAACATCTTAAAAAGAATAATTCTGAGACTGCCGCTGATATAATTGTGAAAAACGTTACTCTAAGTACTGAAAATAGTCAATATATTCAACAAATCAAAAATCTTAAAGACGCTATATTAAGGCTGGAAAATTCTGTAGAGAGTAAACCAGAAGATCTTGATCGCATAAATCAGTTGAAGGCATCTCTTGATGATTTAGTTTATGAAAAGCGTCGTCTGAATCAAGAGCATGATAGCCAGGTGGATGCTTTAATAGCTAGAATCCATGAATTGGAGTCAATGGAAAATGGTCATGGAGATGACACCCGTGATGGTGAAATTGAAGATATTAGATATAAGTTAGCACAATCTAAAGCTGAAAATGAAGACCTTGAGGCCCGAAATGGCGATTTAAATGATCAAATCCGTTCTCTAAGAACTCGGTTAGAACAAATTAGCTCTGATATATCTCATTCCAGGGAAACCCAATCCTTAATGACATCCAATGAGATTGAATTGCTAAAGTCTCAGGCACTCAGATATGAACAAGAGAATCAGCAACTTAGAGACCAGAATCAACAGTTGAGTTCTCAGAATCAACAGTTGAATGACCAGAATCAACAACTCAGTTCCCAAAATCAGCAATTGAGTCTCTCTACAGCCAAGTTACGGGAATCGCATCAAGACGAAATAATAGACCTAAAACACGATTTCCATCAACAAATTCAAGATCTACAGGATAAAATTCATAATCAACAATCGCAACACGCTGATGAAATTAATTATATGAAGGAATCACGCATTCAAGAATCTTCAATGGTTGGCACAGCTACTAATGAACTCCGTCAATTGAGAACTAAATTACACGCCACCGAAACCACATTACAGTCTACTATGCATGAATTAGATGCCGCTCAGGATGAGAATGAATCGCTAAGTATGCAGTTGAATGAAATTAAGGACATGGTTGAAAATTACCGCGTCTCAAACGAAAATCTTCGTCAGCAATTAGCCCGTGTTGAAGAAGAATTTACCACAAAGCAAAATTCTAATAATCATCGAATCCAACAACTACAAGCCCAACGAGATCGGGACCTAAATGAATTCGAAGGAATCAAAAATGATTTAGAAGCTAGAGTATCGTTATATAGAAAGGAACGTGATTCATTATCCCAAAGGGTGGAAGAACTTGATCGTAAATTGGTTGCGGCCCGATCAAGGGCTGAAATGTTATCTTCTAGTCAACCGCAAACACAACCCCAACCACTCATGCGATCAAGAGCTATGGATTCTGAGAAGTCTCGTCAATTAGAACAAAATTTAGCGGAAATTACTAGTCTGAAGGATCACATTCGTCAATTAGAGTCTGATCGTGATGCTAAGGATCAGGAGGTCTGGGAACTCAAAAAACGCATTAAAACAGCTGATGAACTTGAGCATCAATTAAATGATCTCAATGATGATTTTAGTCTTATAAATCACGATCTACAGGAAGCAGTACAATTGAAAGAGTTGGCAGAAACTGATGTGCGGGAAATGAGGTCGCGATTAAATCACAACACTTCTATTGGTAATGAGGCCAAACAGCTAAAGCTGAGAATATCTGAACAGGAGTCTTTCATAGACACTCTGCAAGAAAAACTTGATCGTCAAAATAGCGAGCGAACGAAGTTAGACAATCAAGTATCCATAATGACTCAAACACTTAATCAAATTACAACAGATTTTAATGCCGCTCAAATCGATTTGGAGAAAAATTATAGTGAATCGCAAGAAATGCGTAGTAAGATTAACCGTTTACAGGATGAAAATCATCGATTAATCCAGCTCAATTCTACAAATCTGGTTGGTTCTTCCGATCCATCTCGACAACTAGAACTGCTAAATGATCAAATTAGAGTATTGAAGGTGCGTCTAAGCGATAAGGAAATCGATTTAGAGAAAAATTACCGTGAATCGCAAGAAATGCGTAGTAAGATTAATCGTTTGCAGGATGAAAATTATCGACTGACTCAGCTCAACTCTATAAATCCCGCTCCAGTTGGTTCCTCCGATTCTTCTCGACAATTGGAACTGCTAAATGATCAAATTAGAGTATTAAAGGGACGGTTAAGCGACAAGGAAACTGATTTCATGGACTTCAAAGCACAGTCTCAAAGACAGAAATCTGCACTAGAACGAAGTATTACTCAACTCGAAGCCCAAATAGAAACTTATCGAGAGCGACCCCTTCCATCTAGAACGGCGTTTAGTTCTGGTGGAATTGGAATGGGTATATCAAATAATATTAACGCTGACAACAATCGTAAGAATAACGAACTGCAACGCCTCTTAAGGGACAAGGAGAATGAATTAGAACGTACCAGAGCTAAGTTTATTGATGAGAAAAATTCTCTACAAACTGAAATTGCTGGTATAAATCGCGAAAGATCGGATTTATCGGCGCAATTGCGATTGTTAACCAATCAATTTGAGGCTCAGGGTCAAGATTTGAACCGTACACGCAACCAACAAGACGATTTACAGCGTAATTATAATGAGTTAGTTGAAAAATCCCGTCATTCGGAGAGCGTTGTCAAGAATATTGAAAATCAGAAATTATCTCTTCAAGGTGATGTTGATATTTTACGCGACGAGCTATCGAAGGTTTCAATATCCCGTAATAACCATAATGCTTCCTTACAATCTCACAACAATCAGTTACGCTGGATGAGATTCCAAATTGAATATCTCAGAATTACAAGAGATGTTCACGAAAACTATAAGGAGGATCTTAGGTTCATCAAGCAATTCTTCATGGTTCAGATTGCAACATTCCAACGCTGTAATCAGGCCAATGTTTGTATCCTTGAACAAATGGGTATTTATCCCGATTACTCAATTGGATATCGAGAGAAACCTACGTTTAAAGTGGTAGCTACTTTGATATTGGCTGCAGTGCGCTTTAGTCGGCGAGGTAAGGCCAGGCGTGCTCAGAGCGAAAAGAAAGCAAACTTGAAGCACAATATTTTGGAAATCGGTAACTATCTTTAGACTTGGCGCATAAAAGCCCCAAACATGAAGTGCTATTTACATATATTCGTGTTCGCTCTTGCGTCAGGGACGGTATTTTTTTATTGTTCTTCTCGTTCGTTTATCGTTCTAAAAGTTTTCTTTTTTCTCATTTTTCGTCATCAAAATTAGCTCCTTATTTATTTATTTATTATTTGTCATTATTTTATGACTTATGTACATTATTACTACTCCTACCCTTTTATCCTCTATTGGTCTCATATAGAAGCGTATAACTACTTAATAGGATCTAATTCTATTTTCTTATTAAACTTAACTTCTATATGCATCAATTAATCAAAATACAAAGTCTTTCTATCTATATACTATACAGTGAATCCTACTTTCTTTACAGAAACGTAACAAAAATCAACAATGTTGAGAAGAATAAGCATGAACAATAACAGCAGTCGCGGTTTGAATATTCATTGATCTGATCACGCCAACCTGCTTAATTTCAACACAGAAGTCAAGCTCAGCAAGGAGAGGACCGGGAATACCTTCACTTTCGGTGCCTAACAAAATTACTGACTTTTCAGGGAACTTGAGATCATTATTCAATTCAACACTCCTATCAGTTTGTTCCAAGCCAATTAGTGTATAACCTTCTTTCTTCTTTCTAATCATAAATGGAATAATGTCCGCAATCTTGACTTCCTCCATGGGCATCCAAACATCAGCGGTTACAGCCACATTGCGGAATTGAGGATTCTTGGTTACTGTGATATCATTTAAAGTGAGAGATTCCGCACCCAAAACATCACATAATCGGCAAATACCACCAAGATTAGGTGCTTTATCTACTAAACTGGCAATTACCACTAATTTACCACGATTAATACTAGCACCTCTTTCACTTTGGAGTTCCATTACCGAATTCCAGGCACCTGATTTGGTTTGTAAAGGAGCTGATTCATCGGCAGTGTTGTCTATATTATTACTATCTGTTCCTGAAATATTTCTTATCAAGATTTTATTGTTTTTCTTCCTCCAAACACTAGTATCCTTTACTCCAATAGGAATTCTGAAAGTTGAAACCATTTCATAAGTGAAACAGTCTTTGAACGTTTCTTCGGTAATGAAAAACACTTCACGATCGGTAATTCTATTAAGAACACCACCACATACGCCAACTAAAGTAAAATCATCGGTAATATTCCAAAGTAAACTGCTACCGGAACGGAACTGCTTCTCGTGATCACCTCTAAACGCATATTTATAAATGTTTTGCATAACGTCAACCAATGCCTTCAACTCTAAGTTTGATATTGGGACGTTCTGAATATCAGTCGATAAACCACAGACCATACCCAATGAACCGTGTCTGACACCAATACGATTACTAGTACATGAAGGAATCAAAGACTTGATAAACTCAATCAAGAAGTCTTCTTTCTCCTTGCCCGAAAGTTCACGAGCGAGAAGTACACCAATCCTTTGAATAGATGCAACAAATCGAGGACTATCATTAACTTCTTGCAAATTATCAACCACAAATGATCTCTTGAAGGCGTGTTTGGAAATTAAGTAAGCAATTATCCATTCAATGAAACTACGAACTAATGGACTTTGTTCATTTAACATCGCAGGTTCCATAATTTCAAAAACAGATTCAACTTCTTTAGACTTAAAGAAAGGAGTTAATAATGTAAGAATTTCGTAACATTGAATACGAACTCTTTCTTCATTACCGTCAGTTCGTTTCTTGGGGACAAAGATATGATATTTTTCAGCAGTAAGGATAAATTGGAATATCGATTTAGCGAAACAAGTGTGAGATTCTAAATTGTGGTCTAATCGGGAGATCATACCAATAGCGTAAGCACGAGAATTTCTTTCATTTTCACCATGAATCTTTCTGTAAATATCGATACCAGTATTTTCTTCAAAAATTCTAGCCATAATATTTTCAAGTTTAAACATATGATCATCAATTTGTAAAAATGTGAATAAATCAACAATTACTCTACCTATCCATTCACATTCAAAAAACGGGCTGGAAGCTTTGGAGTTAATAGATACAGTTTGGTAATCGAATAATCTCTTAGCAACTGAGGGCAAAAGAGATCTTCTTCCGTAAGATTGAGCAATGATATCACTTGTAATATTTTCAATACTTGTCGCTAAAACTTCATTAGTGGCACTAAGATTAAGAACATTCTCATTGAAGACTAAATCCATATAAACAAAATGGAGGGGTCTTTCAGTGGCATTTAATCTCTCCGAAAGTAGTGTATCCCACATTTCAGTTAAAGTTTCCGCCAATGTATCAACGGAGTCAGTGAGGTCAACCTTATTAATGACATTATGAGTACATTCGCAAATAAAACTACGAGAATAACCACTAGCGGCGGCAAAATGTTTAGACACAAGTATCAAGTAAGATTCAAGGTCAAAAGACGTAAAGCCGTTGGATTGCAATAATGCGTTAACTATGGAAAATGATTCGCCAATCTGTTCATCTCTGATAAGGTGACCATATCTACTTGGACTCTTATAAGGTTTCTCGAAACTGGCTTTAATAAAGTCAAGAAATTGTCCATAATTGAATGGCAAAAGAGATATTGACTCCTTAGCGGTAGATGCCAACATTTTCAGTTGAGCACTCATGATACTTTGAGACGAATCATTAAGATCAAAAATATGCAATTGGATGTAATCCCAAAATCCTTGAAGAGTATTGGTAGTGAACAAAGCTAATAATGATTGTTTGAGAGTACTGTCGGTAGTAGATTCAATTACCCTCAGAATATTGGAAGAGACTGGTATGAACCTTTCTTGGTCTAATGAAGCACTGAAAGCATTCATAGCGGAAACTTTTATTAACTCATTGAGTCTTTCATCGTTGTACAAAGTATGACCGTTTTTCAAGCAAGAAGTAACAGTATCACTCAGTAATGAAAATACTTTATCAGAATCCCAAGTTTTATCTAAATTATCGTAAAATCCAGGTAATTCCTCATTAATAGCAAAATAGAATTCAGTATAAGTGATAATGGTAGCATTAGTGATACTATTAATAGACATATCGGCTTCAATATCTTTTTCAATTGAAGTGAAGGCATCAATATTGATCTCACAAATGGCCTTCATCTCATCAAAGATTAACTCAAAGGTTTCATAATGGTCAACAACAGATGAAGAAAATGAGGTTATCCAGTTTAGAATACCAGTATCCATCTTACTAGATTTAAGGATTTTGAAAAAGAATAACACCATAGTTTCCTCACGTAATTTAGTTTCAGTAACCACATTGAAAAGTTGAGCGAGCTTACTCAAGGAAGTAGAGGTAAGGACTTGTCTTCCTTCAACACCCTTCTTTACACCATTGGCCAAACTTAATTTTGCCGGATCGAAAGAATATCTTTGTTTTAAGAGTAAATCAAAGATAGAGTCAGCCATTTTATCAGCTTGATCATCAGTCAAAACTTTGAAAATGCCATCAATGAAGGCAGTAAGCTTATCCATATGTATACAGGCAAATTCACCATTATTGGATGGCATAGTGATGAAATGGGGAGCCATCATAACATAGGGGAAATAAGTATCGACTAAAAATTTGGAGCTATCCTTAAAAATAGTCAAATTTTCATGGGATAATGACATGACTACTTGAGCGATATATTTTCTAACCGAATCTTGAGATGCGGATAATCCAGTCGATACCAGGCAGTTACCCCATGAGATATGGATTAATGATTTAGGGTTTAATAATTTCAAAAGATCATCTACAGCAGCTTCGGTTTGATTAATGGAAGTATCAATAGCCACAATCTCTACCAGAGTTGCATAACGCTTCCATTCATCCAGGTAAGCTTTGTTATTAGAGACATCCCATTTCATGGTTTCAGTTTCAAATGAGTTCTTAATATTTTGGACAGTACGGGAGATAATATGAATACAGTACTTTCTTTGATCGTATGACTTCCCGATCAAGCCAAGTTGAAGTGAGGACCAATATTGCTCGGTGGTTAGAATATTTTGGAAAAATTGGTTATTGAAAATATCACAATTAGTAGTCCATCTCAACCATAAGATATAGCTAAGATCATGATGATTATCAAAGGGCGATTCTACTAGTGTGTAGATACATTTCCAAACTAACGGGGTTAAAGAAGCCGCTTGAGTATATTGATAAATTCTAAAGCCAATAGATTTGGAAGCAAGGGAAGAAATATCCGATTCAGTGATACCTTGTAAGACTAAAAATAACTCATCCATTTCAGAAAAGTAAGTGCTGTTGGCCTTGTTATCGCTATCATGGAGCAAGGTATCGTAAACAAAGGATAAGTAATGAGTGATTACTTCCTTGGAAACGTCCTCTTGGGTAGTAACTTCGTTATCGATGCTTAATTCAACTAAAAATGGCTTAAAACTAGGTAAAAGCGATAAGGAAGATTTTTGAAGATATAAAATAGCCTTGTTTTTAATAGAATCGGTGATACGGTCACTCAAACCAGGAATTTGAAGATAGAGTAAAACCACATGCGTTAAAGCAGCATGTTCATCATCCAACTGAGAGATACAATAAGAGAAAATCGAATCGGTGACAGACTATTTGAATGAAAGAAAAAAAACCTGTTAGTCCAGAAGTATATATAAATAGTAAATGCATAATGTGAAAAATGTTAAAAATGTTATACATCATGTCCTACCTACGTACATTAAGCTCAGTAGTCTTGTATAACTCGGCGAGCATGTCAATACAGGATTGAGTAGTTTCGATAGATTCATTAGCCGAGATTTTGGCAAAAAGCTCCCGAGCGATAGCCTGTTTACGGGACTCACCCAAGCTGTCTACTAGATATCCGAGGGTAGATGACATTTTTGCAGTATTCAGCACTGCAGAATAACTTAAGCCCCTACAACACGATAACGGGCTTTCAGATACTCTTGAGCTTTCTGTGAGATCAGAATAAGATCAACATTTTTAAATCACTGGCGGGTAATCCCTTGATTATATGACATGCTAAATGACCGCATAGTGTGCGGCGCATTTCTTTTCTGCCATACCATTGTCATTATTCGTTACATTTTCTGGGCTCCATTCCCTGTATTCGTTGTTTTTGACTCTCAAAGTGTTTATATTTTAACTCTAGAGTTGAAAAATTTGAAGGTTGTTATTTTTACTTACTCGCTTTTGTGAATTATTAACAATATGATTTGTTCTAAGAGAAGCAACAAGCAACTCTGGAAACTTCGATAACCAGTATACTCTCATTTCGATAGTATTAAGATGATCCACCTGTGTAAAATAAAATTTGAGCTCTTCTTAGTTTTGGGCCTTTATCCTGGAAAGCGTAAGAGGCGAGTAAATAAGATTACATGTGCTGAGACCTGCCAATGTATGAATTTGTCACGGATCACGGATGGAAGGTTGAGTTTGACCATTTCTTCCCCTCACATCATAGGAAATCCCTACAGAGAGAATTCAGAGAATAGAGGGAGAATACAGAGAGAATGGAGGGAGAATACAGACTCTCATTTCTACGGGTTCCCGTTCTTCAGCTTTATTGCTAACTCCCAAGACATTTATTTTTTATCACTTTTCTTAGAAACCCAGTTCATGCCCTCCAGCATTTTGATCATTAAAGGGAAAATTACATTTATGAAGCGGCCCAGTTGATTCAAAATGGATTATTAGAGTTAAAGTTACTTTAACCCTGTATCTGTAAAAAAAAAGTAAAAAGCTTGGCAAAATTGCTTAACATTCTGATTCGGCAAGACCACTGAGTCTCAGGCTATTTGCAGATCTTTGAGAAGCAAACGTCTATACCAATACAATGTGGGTTATTAGTAACCCTTCAGCGGATCGTTGCGGGGGGAAATAGAAAGGGAAACGGCATAAAAGCACAAGTCATCGGCTGATCCCCACATTAATAGGTGGTTAGGGTGATGTGTGTTGTTAGTTCCTGTACCCCGCGTTTTCATTTATATATTAACTCATAATTTTTCAGACACTCAGTTTCCTTCATCTATCTATATCCATTTCCATTTCTAATTCAATATGAGTTTATATCGTCGCTTATTTTCCACATCGCTTCGTCGCCCTAATATCCCTATTCTTACCACCCCTCCGTTTATTCACCCAATTTCAATTTCCTCTTCGCCCGCCTCTGAAGCTACTTCACAGGTTAACACTAAAAGTCGCCGGGTAGGTGCAATTCGTGGGGGGATTTTAGGTTTCTTGGTTGGTACAGCTTTAACGCTTACGCTTACTTATAGTTATATTTTCGATGAAAAAAGATTAAGGAGTGAGCTATTGGTTGGTGATGTTGTTACTTTACAATCGAGGGTCGCTAAGTTGGAGGAGGCGAATGCTCAGCAGCAAATAACCAAAGAACAAAATAGGGTCAAGTAATTTATCCTTGAAGTCTATTATTGTGTTTCTTTCCTCCTGGTAAACTGCGTTGGGGGTTTACCTTGTTTGCTATCATTGAAATGTATGCTTTTATTTTTATTTATTGTTAGTCCTAAAATTTGTTTCATGAAAAATGTGAATTGTAGGATTTCTCGTTTATTTATTTTGTCTTATGTCTTTAGTCTTCAGCCTTATTTGTTCTTTGAATAAAGTCATATGCATATAATCAAAAAAAAACCTGTACTATTTGCCTAGATTTTAGTCCGTACATTCATTTTCAATGTCAGTAGTTTAAGGAGCCCACCAAACCATCAAAAAAGAGTCTAAAATCAAATGATCCCACCAAGAAGTATTGAAAATAATTTATTATAGTAACAATAAAATATAATGAAGTTGAAAAATTACACAGATGCACTATCGGAAAAAAGAAAATTCTGATCAGAACCAAAAAATAATAATAATAATAATGATAAAAATAACAATAATAATGAGAACAAAAACAAAAAAGGAGAATTGAAATGAAATTGAAATAAAAGGATAACAAAGTTGAGAATAAATAGTAATCAACACGAGAAAAGATATTGAATGAATTAATCCTTAGAAAGAGTACCGCGAAGCGATCATGTATCATGCGTTAAAGTTTCTTTTTATCCTTTCTTTTAACTTTGTCTCTAATTTTGGGTTATAATTAACTGAAATGAACAGCGACAGGAACAACAATAACGATGATGACAATGATAATACCGGCAATAATACACATTCTCATCTTCATATCCTTCCACCACATTTGCTTTCTAACTCTATTAGCACCACGACGGAAACCTTGTGCGGAAACGGCCAAATTATCAGTCTTATCTTGTAAGTCATCTAATCTTTCACCACGTTCAGCTACCTTATTGATATTTTCTCTCATGATATCAACGGTATCGTCAATTTGAGCTTGAATGGCAGCAGTCTTGGAGTTGCCACCGGCGGCATTGCTAGTTTGATTTGTGGGGATAAAGGGATCGTAAGGAACACTGGAAGACATTATGAATTTACTTTTAATATAGTACCGAGATCAAAAGTTGGCTGTAATAAATAAAGAAAACGACGATGGCGATTCTTATTTAACGCGTGATTGAATAATTTTCCAAGGTTAAGTAGTTAATTCAAAGGTTATGAAAGTATGAGTTAGGTTACTGAGCTTCGATTTATGCAGTTACTTAACTATTGATGGTGAATAGTTTTCAGGTAGCCGGGATGTAATATGATATTGATGTATGTAGGTGGTAGTTGGGCGAAGTGGTGATCGTGACCTTTGGAGGTGTCCGCAGCCCAACGCGCCACTTACATAATTAATATACACATAATATATATCTATATATCTATTTATATATATAGATTATAGATAAATGGTCATTCTCAGACATCTGAACCAAAAGATAGCGTTATTAGGTCGTACCAACTTAATCTCCCGTTCGTTAATTTCCCCCTCTTCTAATTTCCGATATACTACCATGTCATCATCCGTTACCCCCGTTGAAAGTATGATCCGTGATCGCTTGACCGAAGCATTCAACCCTACCGTTCTCAAGATCTTCAACGATTCTCGTAAGCATGCTCATCATTCCTCAATGAGAGGAAGCTCTAATATCACAGAATCGCATTTCCGTATCGAAATTGTGTCGGATCAATTCATCGGTAAGCCTAATCCGGCAAGACACCGTTTGATTTATTCCCTTCTTCAAGAAGAGATGGCCCGTGAGCATGGTATCCATGCCCTGCAGCTTAAGACTAAGACTACTCAGGAATATGAGAAGTTAAATCCTTCTACTTAGGATCTATAGTAATAATACATATATTCAAAGAATCTAAATTTATGGTGGCCCAGCTTAGTCTTCTGGCACCAATCAGCTTCGTGCAGTTATAATCGCGGTGAACTAAAGAAAAAAAATGTTATTTGGATAGTATTAAATTTTCATTTTTCGGCTCTACATTTTAAATGGTCTTAATAGGATAATGAACAATATACGGTAAATATAGCGAAATGATTTAATGTGATATAATGTAACAATGAAAAAAACAAGAAAACCAATTTAAAAAGATAAAAAACAGAAACACCCCAGTTTATAATTGCGAGAGACAAAAATTTAAATATACTTATTTAACAAATTAGTACAATTCTTTTTTTAATCAATTTAGTTCTTGGCAATAGCCTTCTTAAGAGCGTATCTTCTTTGCTTCTTAAGAACGACAACTTGGAATCTTTCAAAGTCAGTAAGTTGACTTCTTCTTTCCTTTTGGGCGATCTTCTTGGCCCAAGCGGAAGCAGCCCACTTGGAGTCAATAGCAGCAGATTCCCACTTCTTGGCGACAGCAGCAGAACCAGCACCACGAGCGATACCAGCGACAACTAAGGGAGTGAGGACAACGTGAGCAAGAGCAATAGATTGACGGGCAACACCGGAAGAGGGGCCATCGATAAGAACCTGAAAAAGTAAAATTCGTTAGTAAATGTATTCAACATGAAACGCACCCAGAAGTTGTACAGCGAAAAAAGAGAAATAGTGAAAAAGAAAAAAATAGAGATTCAGGGCAACCTATATAGAGATATTCAATAAACTTAAATTTCCAACACGAATTATTCTAATTCGAAAGTTCGGTCAAGAATCTAAGCACCGCTTATCCCAATCTAAATCCCTTTTGTAAACAATTAACGCAAATCATCAATAGTAAATTTCAACAAATAAAGTCAAAAAATCATATTTTAATAACTGGTACTAATCATCTCCATTCTTCTAATCTAAAAAGACCCTTTATTTAAAACAACGCTAAAATGAAAACATACTCTCTTGTGGTCAACAATTTCGACAATAGCAGCTAGTTTACCAGCGTTAACACCCTTGTTGATGAGAACAACACGTCCGAGTTCGACGTATCTCCAGTTGGCGCTCTTGACAATAGTTTCGGTAGACATTATTAAAGATATAAGGGTAATTTGGTTGTGGTGTTGTAAGAAACTACTTCTGTACTATATTAACTACTGACAATCAGGAAAATAAAACTCTCCAAATCTACTTTCGATATCCCCGATTGAACTCAACTGATTGGGACTAAAACACCGCTTAACTATGGGGCTCATAATGGTTTCGCCATCCCATCGGCCACCATTAACTACTAATGCTTGGGTAAGCAGATTCAGTCTAACCTTTACCCTAGTAGAGGATATTTAGGTATGATAGGGCTAAGCCCTTACTCGGTGGATGACCCATGACCTGTGGACGCCCCTTAAGCGATAAGAGTCGATAAGTACACACGAAGAGTGAAGCGATAAGTGTGATTAGTGAAGTATTTTAAGTGGAGAGATGAGTGGAGGATTCCTCGAGTAGAGTATTTTTGATTTCGTAAATAAATAGTATTTAATTTGATAACTACTGATATAAATATATATATATATGTAACTGGGACGAGCCAGCGAACGCACTACGAGATTCACGGGCTCTATTACATTATTAGTACAGAATATTCATCGTTTTAATTCACTCGAGTGATTGAATATTCTCTCCCTCTCAACTCTTCGCTACGCTCATCGTTCATCGCTCATCCTTGTCGGATTAATCCACCTTTGTTTATCACACGCCGTCTGCCAAATAACCTCCTTCAACGGTTGACCTACTTGATCATTCACATCCATAGCCCATAAAACATCTAAATGAGAGTAATCTTTCAAATGTACTGTTTTAACCAAATCAACGTGAATCTCCTTAGTATTTATACGATCCAGTAGTTTAAAGCTATCTACCAATTCGTCATGATATGGTAGAAATAAAGCTAATGGTGGGAAGTACTCATTGAACCATGGTCCACTGTCGCCATCTTCGTTTAGTATACAGTCACGATCACTGAATCCTCCCTTACCAAGCCACCATTTCATTAATGAAGCACTAATGTATACTGGAGAAAACATGAAATGTCGATCTCTTACCCCCGAATCCCATAGACCATCTTCCCAATCAAATAGATAATTCATCATCAAGTAACTTAAATAACCGTAAATACGTAGTTTCAATAAGACGCCATGCATAATTAACATTATGGGCATAAAAGAATGAACACCAAAGCATACATCGTAAGTGGCCGAAGACATACTTTGAACAAACTTCCAGCAAGGCTTTCGTAATAACTTACCACCATAAACTGCTGGAGATAATGCACAAAAGCAACTAATCTTTTCACCAATTTCGGGTGAAAACTGCTTTGAGAGAGCAAGAAAGGTTTGTGTGGTTCCTTGAGAATGGGCCACTAATGCTATTTTAGTGGTATTCGTTTTGAACCTGATATAATCAATCATACAAGGTAAATCGATCGTACCCATTTCATTTATTCCCCAATCCCACATCTTACGATTACCATAATCTAACTTTATATGGCCACAACTTGCATCGAATCCTACCCGATTATTCCCTAGCCATACATCATACCCGGCTCGAAAGAGATAAAATCCCAGACTATTTTCAGTATCGGTTATAAATGATGCTGAAGATTGTAAAAGGCCATGAAGCATTAATACTGGGTATCGACGTTCTCTATAAGTTTTAGACTCTTTAGCGTCAATTATTCTATGAAGTTTGAGCACAAACCCATCGGAAGTTATAACGTTGAATTTCTCTAAATCCAATTTGTGTAGTCTACAATAATATTTAAGATCAAACACTATCTCTGTTTCAATTGGTGACCGGTTTTCATTACGGTTATTTTGTAATTTCTGATACTTTTCTGCCCTTATTGGAATAATTCTATCAATATAGTTATCTTTAATCCGCTTATATATCGCTAATGACATCAAAATATTGAAAAACATAAGACAGCAAATAAACGATACTGAACGGTAAACATAATTTTTTATCTGTTGGACGATGTATTGGAATTTATACTTGATGTTGGTCTCGTTCTTTTTATCGCCCTTAATATCATGAAAATTAGTGAACTCAGCTTCATTCTTGGCTCTTGGAATTACAGGGTTTATTTGACTCTTCTCAGTCGAAAAAGAAGATATTGAAATTGGCGAAGATATTCTCGAACCTCTAATATTTATGGTTTTAGCGTCCCTCTCAAGGTGAGTCGAAGACCCTGTAGCTAAAATACCCAAACTATTATCCTCTTTCATATTGTATAAACCTGAAACAAATTGAGATTTAATTATTACTCTTACTAATAGTACATTAGAGGAAACCGTACATTCATTAAAGTTCAATAATCAGAGAAAGACGATACTGGGCCAGTTAAGGCAACTGCAGTGAATTAAATCAATCTTAGCACAGCCCATAGTCATTTTACACAAGTTTAAGCTTGGACCGCCAAATTTCCCATTTGAGACATCAAAACAAAGTAGTCAGATTGGGTTTTAACGTTGAAAGAATATATCCATCTGAATCAAATGGGTTTATTCTTCATTTATTCCATATTGGAATGATATATAGATCATTTTATTACTTTTATCTAAATTATTATAGACCCTTTCGGTTAATCTGATATATAAATTGACATAGTTACCCGGTGGTAATTTCCCGTTCTCAATTTTTTTTAGGATCAGTCCCTTCAATACCTACTTCGGGAACTAGTTGGAACTGAAGCACTTAAATCAAACCATATCAACAATGTCATTACCAATGTTTCGCCGCCAGTTGGCCATTACTGGCTCTATCACACGTCAAAGTACAAGTCTTTTATCACAAGTTCGTAAATTGACTACCGACTCCGCTGTGGAAACTAGTGCTCTTTCATTCAATGAATCCCTTGAAGCCGTTAAGATAAAATTAGAACCCTATACTTATTCACATCAATACAAAGTCCTCGTTTATCGTCCTAAGCACTGGGAATATCTTAGAAATGATGTTGTTAAGGATCAATATAAGAGAGTTCTTGAACCCAAGATTTTCCCCGGTTTACCCAGTAAATCGGAGGTTCAACAGTTGGTAAATGCCATGGAATCAAAGGATGATTTGAAACAAGTCTATAAGACTTTTAGACAATTAATCAAGCATACACCTAATTCTCTTGGTAAGGATCCCCTCACTCATGTTGCTAGAACTTGTGCCAAGAAGGGTCTTTTCAATGACTATCTTTGTCTTTTCATGTATGATAAGGCCCTTCAACCTATTTATACTAGTGAATCAAAGAGAGAATTATTAAGATTATTATCACTTCGTTCTACTATTAAGAAGAATAAATTATTATTCGCTCAAAAGTTTGGTAAATGGGTTAACACCCTTAAACCTTCTACTTTACAAGAAAATCTCTTAATCATTTACGCGTTCGCTAAGGTTAAGGAATCATCATCATCAGAAATTAACGTTAAACTTCAACAACAAATAAATGATAGCTTAACTGCCTCTATCGAATCTCTTTCTAATACTGACCTGTTAACTAGTTACCAAGTTATCAATGCCAATGATGCTTCATTGAAGCTTGATGAAGTTGATTTCAGTTTAGGTCTTGAGGGTCTTGAAATCTGTCAAGAACTTGAATTAGTTAATGAAAAATCTGTTAATAAGTTAAAGTCTGTTTTATCTACTATTCAATCTGAATTAGAGTCTAGAGATGTTGTTTCCATTAACGAAACTTATGTTGATGAAGCTATTAGCGGTTTTAAGTTGGAAAAGCATGCCGCTGGTGAAGCTGTCGAAGAATCTTCCGCTTAAATTGTAAAAATGCATATACTAAGAGGTTAGTAGTAAATAACGTTTTGTTTTACCTCACTCATTATAATGCGTGTATGTCAAATTTTTTTTATCTTGTATAGTTTTCAATTTTCCTGTGAATAATCTGTTGAATCAGAATTTAAATAAAGTAAGTTTATTTCTGTAAATCAGTTTTTGTCATTTCAGTTAAAATATATGATGCATATAAAGTATAGGGGTAAGTTTACATCAACCACTCCTCACTCTGAGCGAACCCCAAGAGTTCGTCGCCCATCATTTATCTTCGTAGATTATTTAATCTCGCTTGAAGGTCATTATCTTCTTCATCATGTCCGTTATTATCGCCACCATTACCACCACCAATAGCTTGAGCAACTCTTTGTGATTCTTGCTCTTTAATTCCCGTATTCAAACCCATAGGAGTATCAGTCAATGAATTATTTAAATCAATTCCAATTTCATCTAAAATTTGATTAACAATTTCGTCACTTTCCTCTTCATCATCTTCCATTGCATCGTCGATTGCATCATCCATCATTTCTTGTCTCTGATCCATAATATCGTTCTCCTTTTCAAACTCCATAGCAATTCTAGAAAGTCCAGGTAAATTCATACTACGATTCATGGACCCCAAAATTGTAGTTGCTCCCTTCATTGATTGCATCATTTGTTCATTGCTCCTTACTGTTTGCATTCTTAATGAAACGGCTTGTAATTGAGTTTTCATTGTATAAAATTTTTGAATATAATTTCTTGTTCTAACAACATCTTTAGCCATAACTTTACATGCACTAATTTGTCCTAATTTAGCTGATTTTTTAATATCAGTAATCAATTTCTTTTCTTGAGTCTCTAATTTTTGACGTTCTCTATCTAGTTCACGTTGTGTCCGCTCAAGGGCTCGTTGGTGTTTTCGAAGTCTTTCTTGAGGTGTTTGCTTCTTACCAAATGCCCATTCAAAAACTTGCATTATGAAAAGTTATTAAAAAATTTCAATGTGTTATATTCTTATCTCCTGTTCTTCTAAGTTCCGTTTCTGATTGATGATGTTGTCAACTTAATCGGGGCTCGAGATAACGGGAGGTTGTATAAGTTAATCTATTCCCTGTACTCACGCATCACATGATTACATAATTTAAGCTACGATTAGGTAATCACTGTAATTCCGTTAAACCGAAATACGAACGTAGATTTTATAGGCTATGATAATAAAGGGTGAATTAATATTAAGTACGATATATTTATCATTATAAAAAGAAACCACAACCGTCCTAAAATCCAACTACCGGAAGTCAAAAATAAATAAGCAAAGAGAAAACAAATATGCTAAAACAGAAAAAATGAAAAAAATAATATATTACATATATAAATGGAAAGCCAGTTCCTATTATTTTAAAGAAAAAGAAAAGTTCTAATTATCAGACTTGAGGAATTCTTCGTACTTGGCAGCATCAAGAAGATCAGAAAGATCGTAATTAGCACCAACCTTGAATTGAACAATCCAACCATCACCCATGGGATCTTGGTTTACTAAACCGGGGTTAGAGCTAAGTTCTTGATTAGCATCTGATACTTCACCGGTAACGGGAGCGTAAATTTCTGAAGCTGACTTGACTGATTCAATCGAACCGACTGAATCACCGATTTCAACGGAATTACCAACAGTGGCTAATTCAACAAAGGTAGCATCACCGAGAGCATCAGCGGCGTACTTAGTGATACCAACAAAGGCTAAAATAGGTAAGCGGTTAGTGTTTGTTATGGGGTGGGGTGAGGGGTGGGTCGGGGTTTGGTATTCACATGAAGGAAAAAAAACCTTAAAACCCCAACCCCAGCAAAGAAGAAAAAAATAATACATACCAGTACCATCTTCGTGAAGAGCGACCCATTCGTGATCTTCAGTGTAAGCCATTTGAATGGCACCGCCAGAGTACTTGGTAACGGTAGAATCCTTACTCAAGGAATTAGAGTAGAATCTGAACGAGGGAGCAATAAAGCGGGGAGCGGCAACTCTAAGGGCAGGAGCCGATGTGAACACGGAGGCGGTAGCGAAACGACGAGTGGCAAGGGAAAGCATTGTAATATTTACGGATATTAAAGTGAAGAAGATGAGAAATAATCTAGGTAGGGAAGGGGGGGACGAACGGTATAAATATAAATTTGATAATGGCCGATAACGCAGGGCTTGCTTGACTCGGTGATTGAGCGTGCCGACTCGGTGCAGTCCGGGTAATTGTATATTCAGTCATCTGCACAGATGTATTCAAAATTTGTGTATTTTAGCAGCTTTTTTAAATGTTATTTCTATTATTATTACACATGTATATATATGATTATGTAGTTACAACTTTACGTCGTTTATATTAATTGACCTAGTAATCGGACTTGTATTCACGGAGAATAACTGGAACGGAACTGGGTGGTAAGTTACCAACTTCGGTAATAATCTTCTTAATGGCCTCAGCTGGGGTCAAATCATAAAGGACATTAAGAATATTTAAATTATCAACGTCTCTCCAGCCCTTTAATGGTGGCGATAGTTTTTCACCACGAGAATTAGTATTGATTGAAATATTAACCAATGCATCAGGTGAACTTAATTCGTTTAATGTCACCGCATCAATTTGAACCCTTTCAGAGAACTTAATTGATTCACACAAGACTAAAACTGGGATATTACGTGATTTAGCCGCTGTAGCAACAAGTGCTGATCCAACTCTTGAATATAATAAACCATTAGCAAACATAGCATGAGCACCTAAGAAAACTGTAGTAACATCCTTAAGGACATATGATAAGGCATTAATTAAAATGTAGACACAACTAACACCTTCCTTGACCAATTCAGTGACTAGTCTCTTACCCTCATGTAGGGGTCTTGAATCTACTACGATAACTCTAAATTCCTTACCCTGTTTATGAGCTTCAACAAAAGTTTGCTTGATAACTTCTGATCTAGCAAATGTTAAGATAACATCACCATTATTAATATTTTGTGTAGCTGATTGAACGATAACTTGACCACTGGCGTCAATCTTTTCCTTAATAAATGTATCGATCAATGATTGTAATTCTCTCTTGGCGATAGTATCACTAGTATCAATACTAATGACAGAAATTTCTCTCTTTAACCAACGAATGGCATTACCCATACTAACACTTAATGGTCTGGCGGTAATAAGATAATTAATTTGGTGACTTAAATATGCGGTTAAATTTCTGGTTAAAGTTGTACCTGATGGTGTTTCATAATCCTTAATTACTGACTTAAACACTAATAACATTTCTCTGCATCTGGCAGTAGATCCTACCACTGAATAAGATGAATATCTCAATGCTAATGCTAAGACACTAGGATGGACTTGTTTTAATTCGTGTGGAGATAATTTTGTGTGTCTTTCTAAGTGAGCGAATAAATTAACTTGTTTTCTTCTTTTAACTGGTTCATTTGGGATATTGATGGTGCTGGAATCATTTTCTGTGCCGGCCTTTTGAGACTTTGAATCCTTGTCTCTACTTTCCTTACTGACCTTAACCGGTTTCTTTTCCTCAGGTTCACTGCGCGCAGGTAAACCCGCGGCTTCCTTCTCAGCAGCTCTTTTAGCGGCCTTTTCGGCCTTCTTAGCGGCCTTTAACTCCTTGGGGCTCATATCAGCTTCTGGGATTGAAACTTCACCGGTGGCAGCAGCGGGGGCCACAACGGAGGCAGCAACGGGAACGGGTGTAACAATATCAGTAGACATGATAGGCTTTAAGGAAAAAAATAAAACTCGCGATTTATGTCAATTCTAACTCACACAATAATGCAAATGCTAATATATGCGTTAGTAAGGCCAAGAATTTTATTTTAATAAAAGTGTGGGAGACAGACTCGTGCTGGCATTTACGCTTCTGGAGTCGCTCACAATCGTAATGATTGAGATATATGTTATGAGGAATAAACCAGAAACATATAATTTAGACAATTGTCCTTTAATCGCGTTAGCATATTTTAATAGAACTTCATTTTTCTCATTTTTTAATATTTTAAGTATGTTGATTTATCGTTAAATCACTTTTTGGGTTGCATGTATACAGATTAAGGGTTGAGCAGCTAAAATACAAAAGTAAAAAAACAAAAAATGAAAATATAATAAGTATAAACTATATAATTCTTCTTCGAACGGCTATAAAAAATATTGAAGTTTATATACAGAAAATATACCTGAAACAAATAATGCTTTGCACTTCACTGTCTTAACTCTTAATCGCACTAGACTATCATGTTGAGCCACCTAAAATCGCAGATACCATTCTCAAAAATACCTACTCTGTGGGGTTAGGCGGGCCAGATGCATCACACCAACATCTCTCTTTAACTTACTCGAATCTCAAAACTAACTCGAATTTGCTCTTTATCATGTCTGCAACATATGAGCCTGGCACGTAAGTTACTACTCGGGGATGTGCGGCAGTTATCTCGTAACCACGGTCTACGAACTTCTTTCAATTAGTGGCTGTGGCATGTCGGGCGCGTTTTGTGTGGCTGGTCGGGCTATAGATGCCAACATGGGGACGAAGATACGATAACTCTGCTGTTTTATCTTTATCAAGAGAAGATGATTATATCACTGTCTTCATTTATTTACACAAAGGCTTCTGTTTTAATTGAGAGCCCTGATTGGCGGGAATCCCTATTAAGGCCAATCTTTAGATCATTAGTACCAACGATCCTCATATATGGTCAAACCAAATTTTAATTCTCATTATAAAGACACAGCAGAGTGAAATCGAACTCAACTGTTATACCTATATTTGACAAAATGAGTAATGGTTTAATGGACACATTATCAGTTTTAATTATCTTCCATCTTTAACCCCCGTTCCCATGATAGGTTTTAATTCACGTAACGCGCGGGACCTACTCAGCGCCCTTAATGACGGACACCATCACGCATTTCTTTGAGTATGTAGTACCTATTCATTACTAACTGTACTATTTTTCCTTCTTCTAGTCGCTGCTGGATTCAAGATGAAACAGAGGGATGGATCGGCGCTGAAGTTAAATCCAAGAATATTGATGGTGAACATATTAAACTTGAATTAGAGTTGGAAAATAATGAAATCAAAATTATTCAAACCACATTAGAACTAATTGCTAAAGGGGAAGAAGATGGATCTTTATTACCTCCATTAAGAAATCCTCCAATTTTAGAAGCTACCGAAGATCTTACCACTTTATCTTATCTTAATGAACCCGCTATTTTACATGCTATCAAGACAAGATATGCTCAATCGAATATTTACACTTATAGTGGTATTGTTCTTATTGCCGCTAACCCATTTGAAAGAATGGATAATCTTTACACTCCTGATATTATTCAAGCTTATGCTGATAGAAAGCGTGGTGAATTAGAACCTCATTTATTCGCTATTGCTGAGGATGCTTATAGATGTATGATTAGAGATCAAAAGAATCAAACTATTATTGTTTCAGGTGAATCAGGTGCGGGTAAAACCGTTAGTGCTAAGTATATTATGAGATACTTTGCAACCGTTGAGGTACCCGATTCTAATATCAATAATCAAAATATTGATGATAATTCACATTCTATGCATACCGAAAAGTTAAGTAAGACTGAAGAACAAATTTTAGCTACTAATCCAATTATGGAAGCCTTTGGCAATGCCAAGACCACTAGAAATGATAATTCATCAAGATTCGGTAAATATTTGGAAATTTTATTTAATCAAAATGTTGATATTATTGGTGCTAGAATTAGAACTTATCTTTTAGAAAGATCAAGATTAGTATTTCAACCTCTCACTGAACGTAATTATCATATCTTTTATCAATTATGTGCCGGTACAACTGATGAAGAAAGGGAGGCGTTTGGCTTACTATCAGTATCTGATTACAAGTACTTGAATCAAGGTGGTGAACCCGTTATTGAGGGTGTCGATGATGTTGAAGAATTTAATTTGACTAAACGTGCTCTTTCAATTATTGGAATTAATGATGATACTCAAAGAAATCTTTTCGAAATTTTATCAGCGCTTTTGCTTATTGGTAATATTGAAATTGAAGCCGCAAGAACTGATGCATTACTTTCATCTGATGAACCTAGTCTCGTTAAGGCTTGTAAATTATTAAAGATTGACCCTACCTTATTTGCTAAATGGACCATTAAAAAACAAATAACGACAAGAAGTGAAAAGATTGTTTCGGCTCTTTCAAAGCAACAAGCTATCGTTGTAAGAGACTCAGTGGCCAAATTTATTTATACATCAGTATTTGATTGGTTAGTTGCTTCAATTAACCAAGGCCTTTGCCCACCTGAAGTACAAGAACATGTAAAGACGTTTATTGGTGTCTTGGATATTTACGGGTTTGAACATTTCAAGAAAAATTCATTTGAACAATTTTGTATTAATTACGCTAATGAAAAATTACAACAAGAATTCACATCACATGTTTTCAAACTTGAACAAGAGGAATACGTACAAGAAGAAATTCAGTGGGAATTTATTGAATTCTCAGATAATCAACCATGTATTAATCTTATTGAAGCCAAACTAGGTGTTTTATCACTTCTTGATGAAGAGGCAAGAATGCCAGCTGGTTCTGATGAATCTTGGATTAATAAATTATATCAAAATTTTGATAATGAAAAGAGTAACAAAGTTTTCACGAAACCAAGATTCGGTAAAACTTCATTCATTATTAATCATTACGCTATGGATGTTGCTTATGAAATGGATGGATTTGTGGAAAAGAATAGAGATACTGTACCCGAAGAACATTTAGAGGTTTTAATAAATTCAGATAATGAATTCCTTAAATTAGTTTTAACTGCTGCCGCTGAAGCCGCTGAAGCCGCTGCGCCCGCTCAGGGCCCCTCAAAGGGTCGTGCTGTTAAGAAACCCACTTTAGGTAGTATTTTCAAGGGATCATTGATTGAATTAATGGGTACTATTGATTCTACTAATGTTCATTATATTAGATGTATCAAACCTAATGAAGAAAAGGTCGCATGGAAATTTGATTCATCAATGGTATTATCACAATTAAGAGCATGTGGTGTTTTAGAAACAATTCGTATTTCATGTGCTGGTTTCCCAACAAGATGGACTTATGATGAATTCGCTTCGAGATATTATATGCTCACATTATCAAAGGAATGGAGTAATGATAAGAATGATGTTAAATACATTTGTGATAAAATTCTTGATAATTCAATTGATGGAGATGGTAAATACCAATTAGGTAAGACTAAAATTTTTTTCAAGGCCGGTATGCTGGCTCATTTAGAAAAGCGTCGTACTGAACGTCTTAATGAATGTGCTATTATTATTCAAAAGAATGTTAGAAAATCAATTTATCAAATTAGATTTCAGAAAATCAGACAAGGTATTATTGCCATTCAAGCCCTTGTTAGAGGCCGTTTAGCGAGAGTTAAGGTTGAAGAATTAAGACAAGAAAAAGGGGCAATTAAAATTCAAACTCAGTGGAGAGGTTATGTTGCCAAACGAGATTATAATCATGCTAGACAAGGTATCCTGAAATTACAATCTGTTATTAGAGGTGAACTTATTCGTAAGAATATTAATGAGAAGAAAACGAATGATGCAGTTTTCCTTATTCAACGTAATTGGAAAGGTTATGCGGCTCGTAAGAGTTATAAATTACATTTGAGTAAAATCGTTCTCACTCAAAGTTGTATTCGTAGATTTTTGGCCAAGAAGGAATTAGCGAAGCTCAAGGTTGAAGCTAAATCAGTTGATCGTTATAAGGAAGTACAATACCATTTAGAAAATAAGGTAGTTGAACTTACTCAAAATTTAACTGAAAAGAAACAACAGAATAAGAAGTTATTAGCCGAACTTGAATCATTTGAGATTAAGATCACTCAATGGCAAAATAAGCATAAGGAATTAGAAGATGGCCACCGAGAACTTGAGGGCCAACTTGGATCCATTAATGCTGATCATTCAGAAAATCTCGCCTCTGTTGACGAAGAATTAATCAAGGCCAAACAAGAACATAGCACAACGATTGAGAGCTTGAAGATAATAACAAAAGAAAATGAAAAATTAAAGGAAGATTTGAATTTGAAAATTCAAGAATTAGAGAACTCTCAAAAAATTATTGAAAAGCATGAGGTATCATCAAAAACTTTAAATGAACGTATCAAGGAACTTGAAATTGAACTTGATAGATTAATGAAAAATCCTCCTACTGCTGCTACTGTATCTTCCAAGACTTTGGTTATGGGTTCACCAATTAAATCCAAGGGTTTAACTGTTTCACCCAGCAAATATGATAATAGAAACTTAAATGGTTCACCACTTCCTTTGCCTAGCACACCAACTAGTGAATCAAGAAAGGCCAAGAGTCGTAACTTTAACGGTTCTATCTATGATGATAAGATTCTTTCCAATACAAGCCCGATTCGCGAGCAAAGAAATGCTCTCAGAGATGGTATTAGTAATGAAGTATTATCGAGCATTTTTGGTATTAATGGTGAGATGGAAAGATTATTAGAGGATGAAAAATTATTGAGACACGAAGTTATTAATAATTTAATTCATGAACTAGAATTACCCAAATTTAGTGGTTCAGACGAATTAGATGAGAAGGAAGTTTTATTCCCGGCTCATATTATTAATTTGGTTACGTCAGAAATGTGGCGTTTGGGTTTCGTTAAAGAGTCAGAAAGATTCCTAGGTGAAGTAATGCAAGCCATTCAAACTAAGGTTATGAGTTACCGTGGTGCAGATGTTATTAACCCTGGTGCATTTTGGATTTCTAACGTTCATGAAATGTTATCATTTGTTGTTCTTGCCGAATCCAATATGGTTCAAAATGAAGTTTTGAGAGAGGAGATGGGTGCATTTGAATTTGAACAATATGGTAGACTTTTAGCTTTAGTTAAGCTTGATTTAGAGAATCTCGAATTCAACATTTATCATACTTGGATGAAGGAACTGAAACGATTATTGGATGGTATGATTATTTCAGCTGTTATCACTACACAATCGCTTCCTGGGTTTGTCACATCAGAAAATGCTCGATTCTTTAACAAGATCTTTACTAGAGATAATCAGCAATCTTACACTATGGATGATATCTTAAGTGTATTTAATAAGGTTTATAAGGCCATGCTAGCCTACCACCTTGAACCTGAATTTATCAGACAACCTATCTTAGAATTACTGAAATTAGTTGGTGTCAAGGCATTTAACGATTTAATCATGAGACGTAATTTCTTATCTTGGAAGCGTGGTTTACAGATTAATTATAATATTACACGTATTGAAGAATGGTGTAAGGTACATAACATCACTGAGGGTATCATTAGATTAGATCATTTGATGCAATCAGCCAAGTTATTACAATTAAAGAAATCCACATTGGAAGATATTGAAATAATTTACGATATTTGTTGGATTTTATCACCGCTTCAAGTACAAAAATTACTTAATCAATATCTTGTGGCTGATTATGAAGATCTTATTGGAGGCGAAATTTTGGAAGCTGTCGCTCAACGGGCAAGAAATGATAGAAGTGGACCAGTTCTGTTAGAGTCATCTAATATTGATGATAGTGGACCATTTGAATTAATTAACCCAAGAATTTTAACGCGTTTAGAGACTTATATCCCTGAGGATCTCAGAGTACCTGAAATTAGAAATTTTGTCGAGTTATCAACATTGGCCAATAGCCAAAGTATGGAAGACGGTGAAAAGGAGGTAGAAGAAATTGGGTACAATGATCAACAATATGCTGACGTTCAAGAACAATTGATGGTGGATAATTTTGAGAATAACCATTTTGCTGATAAGTTGGAGCTTATGGGATCGGATGGCGAAGACAGTTTTGGCAATTGGTAGAAGAAACGAATTCACTTGAGCGAAGCGAGAGTGAATGAGTGAGTGAAAGCTGGTAGGTTTGTAACTCGCTCGAGCGAAGATAATTTGTTTAATTATTTACGCTTATCTAGATTTTATTTTATGGTCGTGTTTACTTTTTGTTCCGACTTTTTGTTTCTTTATGGCTTTCATGTTCATGTATATAGGATGCCCATGTGTATGCCTTTTAAGAGATACATATATATATTGTTTATACTATTACTATGGTTTTACTTGACCATGCCAGTTGTCTTTCTGTTTCACGCGAGCAAAGTGAAATAACCACTTAATCATCCGTGGTTCGAAACAAACGGGCAGGATAGAACGGGGGAATGAGTGAAACAACCAAATGGAGTAAATATAGAGTTGCGAAAACGCAAGATTTAAAGAAATATTAACGCATCAGCCAGACATACATACATATTTATATATATGTATAAATATATATTACGAAACTAATCTATATAAGCGCCGACTGTAGTCGGCCGGCGCCTATGGCAGGACACCCGATGCGATGAGGCTTCCATGTGATGCTTCGTGGTGGGACTCGTCTTCCCACCTCCTTACCAACGTAACTCGACACGACACTATATTATACTGCTCCGAACCAAATCACCCGACAACGATCACAACTTGCTGCCAAAATGATGAAAGGTATCAAACAGCGCATGGTAAGTAATAGTATTCGTGTATAGCTGAGTTACACGAGCTCCCAATTCCCTTATCTGTGTCCGTTGCTCGAACGAATTCAGCGGGCGGCGGTGCGATGTGCGTCGTGTACTGTTTATGAGGCCAAAAATGGAGGGCGTGTCAAGAGCTGATATATTCAGCTCCAGTCCTGTATGATTCGTTTCTTTCAATGGGCAAGGAAGCCAATTTCATTGGCTCTGTTTCTCTTGACTGTTTGTTTCCAACAAACGGGTGGAGGAGACGGGAACAAGCAGACTGGTGAAGGAGACAAACGTGGAATTTGTCAGCCTCGACGAGAATAATATATACAAAACGATCGAAACTGACTTTTCTTTTTTATAATTTTTATAGCTGTCAAGATCCAAAAGCCATAATGATCCTTCAAAGGGTTCGAATGGTAAAAAGAAGGATTCAACATCGTCGACATCGAAATCACCTACTAATGCATCTACCCCTCCAGGTTCAGTAGATTCGACATCAACCGAAGTTAAAAAATCTGCGACATCTACTGAACCTCAACAATCACCAGCCGTGTCCAAGCCATCAGCATCATCTTCGCTTAATAACATCATTCCTTCAGGACTAAAACTTTCATTTCCATCGACTACGCCAACTACTACTGTACATGGCAAAGGCTTATCTTCAGATTTAAGTAATAGCTCCATAATCGATCATGATAATTTATTGGCTGATGGATCTAATAATAATGAAAATTCAATGGGTAAAAATTTATTACAATCATCTTATTCTTCCATGATTCATTCCCCGACTACTGGTGGGTTTTCATCTGATCTAGTACATACTAATCATGATGATATGGATTTTCATAAGAATAATTCATTTTCTAATCCTATGTTAAATTTACCTACATCATCGTCGGCGACAGTATCATCATCAATCCCGTCTATATCGACGATATCTCATGCATCACCATCATCCTTTATGGTAACTCACTCAACTGTGGGTCATATACCTCCACCTGGATCAACTGAAACTATGCCAGGTGATCTTGAAGCCCCCAAGAGACATTCGTTCGATCGACTAAATGCTGATAATATTGAGGGTATGAGAATTCCAAAGAGACATAATTCATCAAGGTTTGAAATATCTGAACAACGTGAATTAGAGAGATTACCTAATTTCAATGAAGTACCCGTCAATAGTCGTGGAGAATTATTCTTACAAAAGATTAAACAATGTAATGTTATCTTTGATTTTACTGATCCTTCAGCTGACATTATTGGTAAAGATATTAAGAGAATGGCATTACAAGATTTATTAGAATTTATTTCTTCAACAAGGATTACAATCACTGATCATATGTATCAAAGTGTAATTGAAATGTTTTCTAAAAATTTATTTAGACCAATCCCACCGCCTGTTAATCCTGTGGGTGATATATTTGATCCTGATGAGGATGAACCAGTCAGTGAAATTGCTTGGCCTCATATGCAAGTTGTTTATGAATTTTTCTTAAGATTTATTGAATCACCTGATTTTAATCATAATATGGCAAAACCGTATATTGATCATCAGTTTATTTTGAATTTATTAGAATTATTCGATAGTGAAGATCCTAGAGAGAGAGATTGTTTAAAGACAACATTACATCGAATTTATGGTAAATTTTTAAATCTAAGAGCTTTCATTAGAAGATCAATTAATAATGTATTCTTTCGATTC
Organism: Nadsonia commutata; assembly: GCA_030563525.1. Taxonomy (NCBI): domain Eukaryota; kingdom Fungi; phylum Ascomycota; class Dipodascomycetes; order Dipodascales; genus Nadsonia; species Nadsonia commutata. The sequence goes on from JAKUCD010000019.1 coordinate 107,447, forward strand.
ATATATGAAACTGAAAGGTTTAATGGTATCGCAGAATTATTAGAAATTTTAGGTTCAATTATTAATGGGTTTGCATTACCGCTTAAGGATGAACATAAAATATTTTTAAGTCGTGTTTTAGTGCCCTTACATAAGGCAAAATCATTAAGTTTATATCATCCTCAATTAGCTTATTGCATTGTTCAGTTTTTGGAGAAGGATCCGAGTTTGACGGAAGAAGTTATTTTAGGTCTTTTAAGATATTGGCCTAAAGTAAATAGTCCTAAGGAAGTTATGTTCTTAAATGAAGTTGAAGACATAATAGAAGTAATGGAACCAATGGAATTTATCAAAATTCAAGTACCATTATTTATTCAAATTTCTAAATGTATCTCTAGTCAACATTTTCAAGTCGCTGAAAGGGTATTATATTTCTGGAATAATGAATATTTCTGTCAATTAATGAATGAAAATATGGACGTTATATTACCAATTATATTTTCATCACTTTATGAGAATTCAAAAAATCACTGGAATCAAACTATTCATACGATGATATATAATGCTATGAAAATGTTTATGGATTTAAATCCTGAACTTTTCGATCAATGCACAATTGCTTATCATCAAACGCAAGAAAGAAATGAAGAAAGATTAAAATTAAGGGATGAGGGTTGGAAGCTTTTAGAAGTTCAAGCGCAAGAGAATATGGCAACATTATCGTTGAATGATAATACTGAATATACAACAACACCAACACCAACAACAACGACAAGTGCGAAGGCGCTGGCGTCATCAGTATCAGAAAATATATCAGCTTCAATGGTTAACGACCAATTAGTTGTATAGAGATTAATTGGCTATAATGGAAACGATTGAAACTTCTACAATCGAGAGCTAACCAAGTTCAGTCCTTTGATCTCATCTCGTACAGTTTGGCTTTTTTGTTGCGTATATAATTTACTCTCCTCATATCTGTTTCATTTCATTTTCATTTTTATTTAGTTTTTGCTTTACTTTACTTTATCCATCAATTTTACTTCATTTTACTTAAACTTATCTCTTCTTATTTCCGCGAATCAGAGATCAAAAAAGGATTAAGAGTTATAATATCTTTCACGCCCTTTCCAACGAGGGTGATGATGGCACAGGCGCACGCCGGAAGATTACGCTCAATGACACCGCATAGTGCGTGCCGAGAGCGGGAATTATAGCGGTTGCCAAGCTTCGGGGGCAGTTCACTCGGTTGGGTCGGGCACGAGATTCAACACCGTACAATCTAAATACTAGACCTGTAGTGTTATATACTAATAAATTACATAATTAGCATGAATTCCCATTGGCAAAAAAGTCCACTGGGATGAGTGGCCAAGATAACGTTTGAAGAGCTTCGTTACTTGATTCGTTTTCACCGCCCAGACCCACCGGAAGCCCAGCGGCCATGTGAGGCTTAACAAACGCGACATTGTAAGTTGCATATAACTCGCATTTCCTTTGAAAACGGCCCTCCGCCTAATTATAGTTGCTTGCTCGCCAAAAACTAAACCTTTCTTCTTAATTGTTCACTGACTTTTCAGAAAACAAAAAACCATTCAACCGTTATGCCCGTAGGTGCTAAACAATTCCCCTCTTCTACTACTGATATCGTTGTCACGGCTCTGCGTGGGGTGCTTCGTGCCAACCCTGAATTATCACTTATCGAATCTGACAAGGTTGTATACTTAACATCCTCATCCGGCACTTCGGAAAAGGTAACCCTTTTATCTGGTGGAGGCTCTGGCCATGAACCGACTCACGCTGGCTTCGTCGGATCGGGCGCATTGGATGCTGCCGTAGCTGGTTCTATCTTCGCCTCTCCGTCGACTAAGCAAATTTACGCTGGTTTGAAGGCCGTAGAATCACCGAAGGGTTCGTTAATCATTGTCAAAAACTATACTGGTGATGTGCTTCATTTCGGTCTTGCTGCTGAAAGAATTAGAGCTCATGGTGGAGCCATTGAAGTGGTGGTCGTAGCTGATGATGTGGCCGTGGGCCGTGAACAGGGGGGTCTCGTGGGTCGTCGTGGCTTAGCCGGCACTTGTTTAGTTCACAAGATTAGTGGTGCCTCAGCGCAGAGAGGTGATGATCTAGCTACTGTTACTAAAATCGCCAAGGCTGTCGCCGCTAATGCCGTTACCATTGGTTCGTCCTTAGATCACTGTAACGTTCCCGGTAGATCCTTTGAGACTAACTTGAAGGAAGATGAGATGGAAATTGGTATGGGTATTCACAATGAACCCGGTGTTAAGAAGATCTCACCTATCCCCTCTACACATGATTTGATCAAATCTGAATTATTGCCTCTGCTCTTATCCCCCACCGACAAGGATCGTTATTTTGTCCCCTTTGACAAGGATGACGAAACCGTCTTATTAGTAAACAATTTAGGAGGTCTCTCCAATTTGGAACTCTCAGCAATTGCTGAAACTACCGTACAACAACTAGATTCTGAATACTCTATTAAACCCACTCGTGTTGTCGTCGGTACTTTAATCACCGCCCTTAACGGTGCTGGCTTTTCATTAACTTTACTTAATACTACAAAGGCCTCTAAGGATGCTGGTAACTCAATTTTACCTTTACTCGATGCTCCTACCTCTGCCCCTGGTTGGCCCGCCCAAACTGGTTCTGTCGCATGGTCGACCGAACTCAATTTAGTCAAGGGTGCCGAAGTAGTCAAGGATCAAACCTCATCAGGTGTCTCAGCCGATGCCGCTAAATTTACCGCTCTTCTCGAAGCTGGTATTGCACAAATTAATGAAAAGGAACCTCTCATTACTAAATATGATACTATTGCCGGTGATGGTGATTGTGGTGAAACCTTAGTTAATGGTGGTAAGGCCCTCTTACAAGCCATTAAGAATCAAACAATTCGTCTTGATGATGGTATAAACAGTATTGTTGATATTAGTGATATCGTTGAAGATTCAATGGGTGGTACTTCGGGTGGTCTCTACAGTATTTTCTTACATGCCTTAGCTCACGGAATTAGAACTAGTGGACAATCGGAATTAAATATTAAGACATTCGCTTCAGCTTCTCAAATTGCTTTGGAATCCTTATATAACTACACTAGTGCTCGTGTTGGTGATAGAACCCTTATTGATGCCCTTGCTCCCTTTGTGGCTACATTATCGAGTGAATTAGATTTTGCCAAGGCTGTTAAGGCCGCTAATGATGGCGCCGAATCAACTAGAAAGTTAGACGCTAAATTCGGTAGAGCCAGTTATGTATCCAAGGAAGAATTCAGAGAATTTGAAAGTGAAGGTGGTTTACCTGATCCTGGTGCTATTGGTTTAGCTGCTTTATTAAATGGGTTCTTAAGTGCCTATCAGTAAGCCCCTACAACAAGCGCGCGATTCCCTACAGCCTAGAAAATATAATGACTTATAACATATAATTTATAAATTACACATATATTGAATACTATTTTATCTCAAACATCTAAATTATTATTGACACAAAGTTGCTCTGCGGATGGCCACTCTTAACTCCCAGAGCCTGCATAGGTTTTATTTTTTTTTTTGAGATTTCTTAATTCTCCTTCTACTATACCAAAAACAACAAATATGACTTACGAAACTGATTCTGACTCAGATATTGATTTCCAAACTTTGTCAGCTCAGGATAACGAACTTGAATTCGACAGTGACGATTATGCTGAATCTGAAGACGAAGAATCCCCCTCATCATTGTTCCACGGTCTTCACAATTCGCAAGAAACATTCAAAACCATTGAATCATTATGGCAACACGAACTTCAACAACATGGTTTCGACTGGAAAAAAGCCATTAGTGGTAAGAAGTACGAATTCTTTGATAAAATTAAGTTAGTCAATTATATTAGAAAGACTCAAGCTATTAATGTTGATGACGTTGACGCTAAGCGATTGAGTGAAGAATTTTTAAAGCCCGTTATTGAAAACGATGCAGTTTTATTCTCACTTGAAGACGAAGATGATTTTGAAGATGTTGTTGTCGCTGAAAAGAAGTCTACTACGCCCAACGAATCTGTTTCTGCGGACGTCTCCTCCGCCGACTACGAAACTCTCTCCGATAGTCAAAAGGTTAAGGTACTCGAATCTAGAATTAAGGACCTTACTTTACAATTAACTACTGAATTTGAACTTCCTGATAAGATTATTGGTGAACCTACCTCCGTTACTGGTAACAGTGACACCAACTACTTCGATTCTTACGCTCAATTTGATATTCATGAAATTATGTTAAAGGATAGAGTTAGAACTGAATCATACCGTGATTTCATTTACCAAAACAAGGATGTATTCCAGGGTAAGATCGTTATGGATATCGGTTGTGGTACTGGTATTTTATCAATGTTCGCTGCCAAGGCCGGTGCTAAACAAGTTCTAGCCGTTGATAACTCTGATATTATTGAAATCGCTAGAAAGAATATTAAACAAAATGGTCTTGAAGATAAAATTACTCTTATTAAGGGTAAAGTCGAAGAAATTGAGTTACCTGAGGGCAATGAAAAGGTTGATATCATTGTATCCGAGTGGATGGGTTACGGTTTACTTTACGAATCTATGCTTGATTCCGTTATAATTGCTAGAGATAAGTTCTTGAAGCCCGATACTGGTGTTATGGCCCCCGGTGAGTGTAGAATTGTCTTACAAGCTAGTAATGAAGAAGATTTTTACAATGAAAAATTAAACTACTGGAATGATGTTTATGGTTTCAAAATGAGCGCTATCAGAGAGAAGATTAATTTATCATTCAAGAATGAAGCTCAAGTTGAAATTTACGGTAAGGAAACTATTATTTCTGATCACAATATTATTAAGGCTTTACCCTTACATGATGTCTCCGTTGATGATTTGTCATTCAAGACTAATTTCAAGTTAACAATTAACTCCTCGACATTATTAACCATGTTGAATATTTATTTCGATACTTTCTTCCAATCTTCTAGACAACATCTTATTGAACCCCACGCCATTACTGAAGATTGGCCCTCCAAGGGTCAAAATGGTGTTACGTTCACTACTGGTCCTCAAGATACTCCTACCCATTGGAGAAGTTGCGGTCTTTACTTAAATACCCCCGTTGAAGTTAATGCTGGCGATGTTATTGAAGGTACCGTTGAATTTAGAAAGGGCGATAGATTCCAACGTGATTTAGAAATTATCGTATCAGCTAAGATTAATGGCGATAAGGTTATTATGAATAAGCAAAATTACCACATTCATTAATCGACTAACTCTAAGCGAAGCGAAGGGTAAGCAAGGAGTGAGGATGGTTTTCCTGACTTTATAGTTTTTGTATTTATAGCTTACAATATTATCTGAAGATTATTACAAAAATATTATCGCCTCCATGCGGCTCCTACATTAATTATCGAAAATTTAGGTCACAAAAAAGAGTAATGTAGAATAAAAGACCGAAAGCATTGAGATATCAAGAATGCGAAATATTATTTATAAATATTAAACAACTGGATATAGTGTACTTTTATCCAAAAAGGATTGAATATTTCCTAGTTTAGGAGACAGTGTTTCACTTTTCTGCATCATCTCATCATCACAAGACTATATTTGCTGTTTCGCTTTGAAATACAAACAACTCTAATAATTAAAGGGAATACTAAATTATTATTTATTTTTTAGTTTGCAAGATTGCTATATTTTCTAATTTCTTTTTCTTGATAAAATTACTTGCGAAATTGTTTGAAACCGATCAGGGGTTTCTTTCTCTTGATTTTAGCGGCTCAGTCACAAATCTAATTGGCTTGCACATACAAATCAGCCTCTCTAAATACAACTCGTTACAGTATCCTCTGATAGATTAAATAAAAATCTAAGAAAATAATTATATCTGAGGAACCACAGATAATAGTCACAGTTTATTTATCATATTGAAAACATGTCATTTGTATCTCTTAAGAGAGCCATCTCCAAGACACTTTCGCCCCAAAACTCACGACATGAACAATCATTGCCTACAACCGAAACTTTCCCTTCATACGATTCCTTCAATGACCAAATTAATAATAATACTGAAGGGCCATCTGAAGAAGAATCTAGAACGGGTATATCTACCACATCATCAAAACCTTCAGAGTCGGATTACAGTAATGGATTTATACCACCTCGAGTAATGTCCGATGCCATTATTGGTCTTAGTGATGGTTTAACTGTACCATTTGCTCTTACAGCAGGGTTATCGGGGTTAGGTGATTCAAAATTAGTAATTACCGGTGGTTTAGCAGAATTAGTATCTGGGGCAATCAGTATGGGGATCGGTGGATACCTCGCTGCTAATAACGAAAAGGAATATTACTGGACGCAATTAGAAAAAGAACGTAAACAAGTTGGTAAAAATCGAGATATCTCTGATGAAGAAGTAGCAGAAGTGTTAAGGAAATATAAAATTTCACCAAAAACGACCGATTATTTCATCAAGGATCTAGATGAACATAAAAAGGAATTATTGGATTTCATTATTAAATACCATCGTGGTCTTGAAAAACCAACTGAAAATAGGCAAATAACATCGGCTTTAACCATTGGTTTAGCTTATTTTTTCGGTGGATTTGTTCCATTAGTTCCTTACTTTTTCACTAAAACCGTTCAAACTGGACTTTGGATATCTTGCATTCTTATGATTTTCACCTTATTTCTCTTTGGATCTTTAAAAACTGTATTTTCTTTAGGATCGGAAGTTCCAAAGAGGAAGGTTATCAGAAACGGATTTCAAATGTTATTAACTGGTGGTTTAGCGGCTTCGGCAGCTTGGGCCTTAGTTAGACTTATCGATAATCAATAATATAATTCAAAAAAATAATAATTAAAATTTTATATAATTTATAGTATTTTAAAAAAACATTTAATGATAAATAAAATAATATTAAAACTTAAATCATAAAAGTTTCATCATTTATAGTACCCTCCAATATTATTAACTGCAGCTGGTGGTAGTGCATTTTTCGATTCTGTTGATTCAGGATAACTGAATCCAGCTTCCTGCGAATTGCTAGCATCAGAATAATAACTACTGATAGGCGGTTGAGAGGGGACTTGCTGAGCATTACCAGTACTCACTGGGGTTAAAAATGGATTAACTTTCCCGGAGGTATTTTCCGAAGAGGGAGAAAATGGAGGGTAAGATGGCACATAAGGTGCGTTAAATTGTGATTGTGGTGAAACTACTCGTCGTTGTTGTAATTGAGGTTGAGAAGGTTGTTGAATATGTTGAGATTGTACGGGTGGTTGGGTATGTTGATGATGTTGTGATTGCTCAGATTGCATAGATGGAGTGGCAGAACTAATTGATTCATTTGAAACGATAGATGCTGATCTTCCTTGATTGGGCGCATAAGGGTATTGCGGCTGAGATTGTTGTTGCTGCTGTTGTTGGGGGACGCCAGAAGTGGGGTATTGCGAGTAAGGTGAATTACTATGTTGACTCATTTGAGAACCAGGGGGGTGAGATGGAGAGTATGGGTTAGTTGGAGGGTTAACATGGGTGCCCCCCATTGTAGGTAATGGCTTCTTAAAATTTGAACCACCAGATCCGGATGTAGATACGGGGTAAGGGGGGTTAGATACAGGAATAGGTTCAGCAGAGGGCGGATGGTTATTGACAGCATAACCTGGGTTAAATCCAGGGCCAGGAATGTTGGGGTATGACGCACCAAAGTTAGTGTTTTGAGTCTGTTGTTGCTGTCTATATTTGGACAATGCGTCTTCCATTAAACTATCATAAGTCTTTCGAGCCGTAACAAATTTCTCATTAAGTTCAATTAAGTCATCCTTCTTCTGAGAATACTTATCAATTAGTTTTACTAATTTAGGACGAATTGAAACCGTTGAGTGATATAGATTTTGTAATGCTTCATCTTCAGCAATATTAGTGAATCCATTATTAACACCATTACGTTGACCATTGATATTAGTCAATAATGCCAACAATTTTTCAATATTAAGAGCCTGTTCAAATACTTTAGCTTCTTCAGCTGCCTCACGCTCAATTTCCTCTCTGGTTGGTTCAGGAACTGGCATAACATAATTTAAAGGGAAAATACCTACTTGGCCTCGAAGGGATCCTCGCCACCAATCACGATAAACACTTTCAAGTACAGTTATAATATCACCCTTGCGGAAAGATAACTCACCTGATTCAGTAGAATTGAGATCATAAAGAGCTCTAACTTTACTAACTGTAGCTGCAGTTGATCCCTGAGCATTCAGGGTGACAGGGACGGCGGTAATAGCAGCGACAGCGGTAGCAGTAGAACCAGCGTTGATATTCTGGGTTTCAGGCTGTTTACTAGAAGAACCAGAAGACGAGTAGGGGTTATTGCTGTTGTTATTAGTATTATCATAGGAGAAGCCATTGGTAGCTGTAGTTTCGGATAAAGATAACGCTAAAACCATTTGTAGTTCTTCCTCCTCTAAGGCCCTTTCAGCCGCAGTAATATCATGCTTTTCAGGCTTTTGTGGAGGTGCCAACTTTGGGTTTTGTGCTTTCAATTTCTTGTAAGAATCTTCCATTAATCTTAGCGAGGGGTCAGGCTTGAAATCGTGCGAAAGAGTTTCCATTGTTTCTAAAATTCTTGACCTGACCGTATGATGAACTGCTTTATCCTGAGCTAATTTTAGCAATAAACTTGTAAATTGCTTGGAAGAAATCTCTCTAGCAACTTTAGATCCACAGTTTTGAGCTAAAGAACTCAAAAGAGTAAGTGCGTATAGCTGAACGTTGGCATTCATTTCCTTTAGTCTTTTTTCTAATGATACGATGACGTTTGTTGATCCATTCTCGGGATCATCGTTAACGGCATCACAAACATTGATAATATATTCCCAATTTTCACTGGTCAAGTTCTTGTCAGTAGCCTTGACTATGAAAAAAGCTGTTAGTGAATGGATAATAATGACGAAATTGAAATGATCACTGAAATCTGGCTAACGCATTGCGATAAGAGCCACACGATGCAGTGACGGAGCATTATAGGGGAAAAACAAGGGATATATAATCCTAGAATACATACCTACAACACTATCTAGGGGCGAAACTGGCTCGGCAGATGAGCGAAACATAATTGTTGTTTTCTTTAGAAGCTGATCAATGGCGTTGAATTCAACTAGGGTTTTGTACTCTTGCAGTGCACTTAGCCCCCTTTGATATGATAACCGGAAGAACGGTCTAGGATAGTGGATGACGTAACGCGAAAAAGTATTCACGTGATAAGATTAAAGCTAGACCGGATCGTCATAATAACCTCCGACAAAGAGCACGATTTAAACTTGTTTAATTCAAGCCAAGAAGAATTTTATCAGAAATCGCTTAGGTTATTTGATTATTAAGTTGTTAACGAATTTCCCTTCTCAGGCGCCAACTTTTTTTTCGTTTTCTCGGTTTTCCGCTGTTTGTTAAAATTCATTTCAGTTACGAAAGAAGCTTTCGAAAGAACAACTGATCGCCATCTTCTCATAATGTCTACCCCTGGAGCCCCTATGACACGTAGACGTACGTCATCGGTTGGTCAATTCACATTGGGTGATAATGCGAGTCCCTCGCTTTCGACTATGCCCGCTGCTCCTGGTCAAGCTCAAGCTAGCCGTGATCGTCAAGTGGCCCTAGGTCAAAAGACACGTCCTTCTACCACCAAGAAGGAAAAGCTCGGTCTTTTCAAATGGGTTTGGCTCAGTTATCGTGAGTACAGTTACCGTAATACTTGGTTTACCCCCTTACTTGTCCTTTTAGTGGTACTTGGAGGATTTTATTTAAATCCTGATCATAGTGCCGCTAACCCCCTGCATAGATTTATTTTCCCATCTTATGCCAGCGTTAATGAAAATGGTACTACTATATATGGTAAGGGTAAGAAAGATTTCCTTTTTGTATTCTTTTATATGATCTTTTTCACCTTTTTCCGTGAATTCTGTATGCAAGTACTCATCCGTCCCATTGCCGTTTGGAACAAGATTAAGAGTCAAGGTAAAATTAATAGATTTATGGAACAAAGTTATTCCATTATCTATTATGGTCTCTCGGGATGTCTTGGTCTTTATGTCATGAGAGATACCCCTCTTTGGTATTTTAATACCACTGCCATGTATGAAAATTTCCCTCATAAATCGCATGAAGCTTTATTCAAAATTTTCTACCTTTTACAAGCTGCGTTCTGGAGTCAACAATCAGCAATCTTAGCTTTACAAGTTGAAAAGCCTCGTAAGGATTTCAAGGAACTCGTTTTCCATCATCTTCTTACTATTGCCTTAATCTTTTTATCTTATCGTTTCCATTTCACCTGGATTGGTATTGCCATTTATATTACTATGGATGTTAGTGATTTCTTTTTAGCTATTTCCAAGACCCTTAATTACGTTGATCATGTTTTAACTGGTCCATTTTTCGTTTTATTCATTGGTGTTTGGATTTACTTCCGTCATTATTTAAATATTCGTGTCTTATATTCTATTCTTACTGAATTTGCTACCGTTGGTGATTTTACTTTGAATTGGGAAACTGAACAATACAAATGTTGGATTTCTCAATATATTACCTTTGCTCTTCTTTTAGCCTTACAATTTGTTAATCTTTACTGGTTGTTTTTAATCTTCAGAATTTTGTCAAGATACATCTTTGGTGGTGTCACTCAAGACGAACGTAGTGATGATGAAGAAGTAGAGGAAAAGGAAGAGGCTAAGGCTTTAACTGAAGAAGAACCTAAGAAAGACATGTAAATATATTCAAGGTTAATATCATTGATCTATAACATGAAAATAAATACGCATTTTCAATAAATAAAATAATTAGTTTTGAAAAAGAAAGAATTATTAATCCAATTAATATTTACATGTACTTTTATTTTTTATGAGGGAAAAGTGCTACCTATTTACAAAATTAAAAAAATGACTGATAAAAGATTAAGTTAAAATAATTAAGCTGAAGTTTCTTCTTGGTGCTTATTAGCATTTTCTAAAGCAACTCTGGCCTTTTCCTTTGAGTATTCATCGAAATTCTTAACTCTACGGTTCTTACCTTGTTGAGCGGCTCTTGATAAAATACCGACAATAACATCAGTAGTTCTGATAGAATCATCATTGGCAGGGATAGGGTAAGTAACCATTGAGGGTTCACTATCAGTATCAATTAAGGCGATAGTAGGAACATCACCTCTAAGACATTCTTGTACAGCGACTTGATTTTCGATAGGATTTAAAAGAACGACTAAATCGGGTTTAACACGCTTTGAGTTAAGACCGCTAGCAACGAAATTACCAGTCTCATTATCACCCATATCAATTTCTTTACGCTTCCATAAATTAGAAATTTGATGGAAATTAGTAATAGTACCAGGGACCCAACGCTTATAAACGTAAAAGCCATTTGACCTTTCAGCAGCTAATTCTAATGAACGTTGTTGACCGGGTCTTGTACCAACGAAAAGAATTAAACCACCCTTTTCAGCGACACCTTCAACAACTTTACAAGCACGGCGTAAATGAGTAACAGTTGCTTCGAGATCAATAATGTGAATACCATCACGAATACCGAAAAGGTAGGGTTGACAGTTAGATTTGGTTAAAGCAGTTGAATGACCTAAGTGGGCACCAGCGGCCAATAATGTTGAAACGGTAACATCAGAGGGCTTAGGGGGATAAAAGATATTCTTAAAGGGTTCATAAACATTTTTAATATCAGAACCTAAAACAGCGATAGTCTTTTGATGGTGAGTTTTACGTAAGTAAAGTTCTTGAGCAGAGTAAGGTTCATCTTGACCAGTGAAAAGCAAATTAGGGTATTTTCTTGATGAACCGGTAATATTACCTTCATCTAAGTTTGACTTCGCCAAGGGGTTCTTTTCATCTTCAAGAATTTGTTGTCTAATTTGATCAAAGTTAACACCGGAATCAGTCCAGTATTTCATAACTTGACTGAATTTTTCGTTAAGTTCATTTTCAAGTTCCTTGTTAGGGATAGAAACTGATTTGTATTCTTGTACACTCTTTTGTTTCAATTCATTGAGTACCGACCATGAGACATCAGCGTCAACGAATTCTTGAGATTTAGAGAGTAATTCAATAGCTTCTTCCTTGAAGGAAACAGTTTTCACTACTTCTTCTGCTATTATCTCAGATGATTCTTGTTCTTGTTGTTCAGTAGATTGATTATGAGCGGATACAGTGGTTGAGAACCATCTAGATCTAGCAACTATAGTAAAATTAAATAGTTAGAATCACGAAAAAACACTACTAAACCACACGCAACTCCAATATAATGTATACATACCACTAGGTGTAAGAGCGGAAATACGTCTGGCGAGCATAATGCAGTTGAGTTTTGTTGCTGAAAAAACGGTCAACGGAAATATTGGTCAATGCAAAGTGAATTAGAGAGAAACTGGCAATGATTATCCTGACAATGATCCAAATCGCTGTTCCTGGTGGACTATTCAACGGTTCTATTCAGTGCTTTAGCTCCTTATTCTGACTATGAGGTCAGATCACCAATTTTTCAAACCTCGAATTTTCGAAATTCCCATCTCGGCTTTGTGCCGAGATCTACAGCTGGCGAGTGAGTGCCACGCGTAGGTCTCATACCCGCGATCTTCATCTGAGAAAGATTTGTGGTTAACAATGGTATATTTCAGTAACAATGAGCTTTATAAGAAATGCATAAGTGCTTCGAGTAATTATACGGTATGTCTAGTTATTATAGAATAATATTTTGTTAAGCAAATGTGTTTCTGTAGGTTTAACGGGCTAAAAATGACATTTTTACCAGATTCCCAACAGATTATGAGCCCCATTCCCATCGTGAATGACAGCATAACTATTCTCTGCTCACGCTCATTAGATAAAGCGAAAAGAAAGTCAAGCAAACAAGAATTTCGAACCGAATAAGTACAACTACGGAAATGTCTTCTCTTGTGTTATCTACGTCATCTAATGACTATATGTTCCGTTCCTCGGACTCCTCAGTGCCGTACGCACTTCGTATCTCGCGTCCCAATGGTGATCTTTCGCTCGCGGATGGTAAAAATGTAAGCGATACCGCTAGCTCTAAGGTAGTTCAGGGTATTCTCGGCACTATTCGATTACGTTTAAATAAATACGTTATTGTCATTACCAAGACTCAGAAAGTGGGTTCTATTCAAGGTCAGGCCTTACAGCGGGTTATGGAATGTGAATTTTTACCTATCAGAGATAACAAGGCTAAGGATAAATTTGAAGATAAATATTTGGATCTTCTCAAGAATCAACTAAATTCAGCACAATTATGTTTCTCTCATACTTATGATTTATCTAATTCGCACCAAAGACAATTAAGTGACTATTACGATGCCTCAGCTCCTATGTGGACTCGATTCGATAACCGATTCTTTTGGAATAGATATATATCCGAAGATCTTATTGACTTTGCCGGTACAAACAATTTGGCATCTTGGTTTATTTTGCCCGTGATTTTCGGGTTTGTGGAAATTACTGATACCTCAATCATTGGTGAATCAATTACCTTCGGTCTAATTACCCGTCGAAGCCGCTTTAGAGCTGGTACTCGATACTTCCGTCGTGGTATTGACTCTGAGGGTAATGTAGCCAATTTTAACGAAACTGAACAAATCCTTGTTCATCAGGGCTCACAAACTTTCAATAGTTTTGTTCAAACTAGAGGTAGTGTTCCTGTATACTGGGGTGAAGTCATTGATCTTAAATATAAGCCTCGTCTTCGTATTGATGGATCGCCTGAGAACGCGGCCCGTAAACATTTCGATGAACAAGTCAAATTATACGGTACCAACTTTTTAGTGAACCTTGTTAATCAAACGGGTTATGAATTACCTGTAAAGGAAGCTTATGAAAATGTGGTAGTTTCATTACAAGATGAAGAAAATCTCAAATATGTTTACTTCGATTTCCATCATGAATGTAGCAAAATGCGTTGGCAAAGAGTTCAAATTCTTCTTGAACGGTTAGTCAAGATGGGTTTAAATGAAAAATGGTGTCAATCAAAGTTTGGATCCAAAAATCAAGTTACCAAATTACAAGATAGTAACGTTAGAACAAATTGTATGGATTGTCTTGATCGTACTAATGTTGTTCAATCAACACTTGGTCGTTGGATTTTACTCCAGCAAATGGTTGAAATTGGTGTATTACCGAAGGGATCAATTAATTGGACTATTGATCAAAATAAATTTGAAAATGTTTTCCGTAATGTTTGGGCCGATAATGCCGATGCTGTTTCATCAGCTTACTCTGGTACTGGTGCCCTTAAAACTGATTTTACTCGTTTAGGTAAGCGTACAAAATTAGGTGCATTACAAGATTTTAGTAATTCCGCCAGAAGATACATTTTAAATAATTTCTTAGATGGTAAACGTCAAGATGGGTTTGATTTATTTTTAGGTAATCATGTTCCTTATCAAACCGTTCAACCTAGATTTTATGATGAAAGACCCGTTAATGTTCAGAGTGTACCTTACGTTATTGTCTCATCTATCACTATGTTAGTCGCTGGTATTATGTTCCCTAAGAAGTCACATTCACCCTTTGTTAACAACCTTTTCGTTTTATTCTGGACAGTGGTGTTAGTTTCTTCATGCAATTATGTGGTTAAGAATAGTTTACAATATGTCTCTTGGCCTAAACTTATGCCACTTGAATTTGTCACTGAACAAGAAGTTATTAAAAATGGTGAATCAAAAGGCAGTATTATGATTGAAGTTAATAGAATACACGCTGAAAAGTTAGAAGAAGGTAAATCTCGATTTGACTAACGAGCGTAACCAACTTAAGCGTAACGAGAGTTAGTCACGATCTTTCGTAGATGGTTTTCCAACTGTAGAAGTCTCTCGCTCCCATCAATTCTTTATTATTCCTTTCATTTATTTACTTGTTTGTTCCTGTTATTATTTTAAACGTAGATTGTTAAAGTTTTTTCTATTTTGTCTTATTTTATAGTGTAACCAAGGTTCTATCTATAATAATTTATTTTACAAGAGTAACTTTTTAAGCGAAATAGACAAAAATTTATATACTCACTCACACACTCACTGCTCACTTACTCGTATGTCGTTTCGTTCCATATATATACTCGCTCACTGTCGCTACGCACAAGCCCTTAATCAGCCTTTACCTTACGGTTATCTTTATATACACTCAAAAAGAAGGCAAACCGCATGATAATTAAATCAACAGCCATCAAAATACTATCAGTCGCTAAATCTAATTTACTACCACCTACTTCATGCCATGAGATTGGTACCTCAAAGACGGGGATATTCTTCCTTCTACCTCTAATTAATACTTCAACGTCAAAGATCCAACGTTCAGTTCTCATATTAGGGAAAATTTCTAATGCTGCTTCACGAGAGAATAATTTAAATCCACACTGAGTATCACCAATATCTCTAATACCGAAAACATAAACTAAAGTATGTAAACCGTGCATTAAGAAATTACGAATTAATGAACGTTTAACCACGGCATTAGTATTAACCATATGAGCTCTGGACCCAATGGAAATAGCTCTTTCGGGGGTAGGACATTGTTCAATTGCGGTTAAAAGTGATGAAAGATCAGAAAATTTTGATGCACCATCAGCATCGGCAAATATCGCATATTTACCTCTAAAGAATTGCATACCATGAGTAACTGCACCACCCTTACCTCTATTTTTAGCAAGGGCACAAATCCTTATTCTATCAGGGTCAATAGGCGATTTATTGCTTTCTTGTTGAGAATTATTGAAATTTTTAAACCATTTGAGCGCATATTCACCAGTACCGTCCTTAGAGCCATCATCAACGATTAAAATTTCCCAATCGTTAGGATACTTTGACTCTAGCTCAGGTACAGTTTCATCTAACATAATACTAAGACGTTCAGTTTCATTGTAACAGGGTACCACTACGGAAATTTTCAGACTAGGATTATTTAATTTTGTCTCTTGAAGTGGCTTCGGGTCAGTACTTTCATAGGTATAGTATTCTCTCTCGGAGTTTACAATTTCACGAGGGTTATGAGCGAGCAAGATGACGACAATATAAATCTGAAGAGAAAAAAATGAAAAAATCCAAAAATACATGTTAGCTAAAATTGAACAAAGCGAATGCCAAGATCAACATGATCTGAACCTGCCGCAAAAAAAAAACATACCACTGTCAATAACAACGCCACTGAAACAGTGAGCGCAAGTAGTAATGTGGATACCTCAATTTGGATACTTGGCATTATCACTTTAACGGTCAGTTTTGTGGGTATGTCGCTGTGCTGGCTTCAAGTCGGATAAGATGAGTGGCAGTGCGACCTCGTGGGTATAAGCGCGTCATAATGCATGTTAGAAAATGCATGGATGATGGGTGATTTATTAATGAACGATATATATAATTATATTATTTAATTTTATTTTAATTTTACTATAAATACGTTTAGATCTACTCGCGACCTAATAATTCCTTAACAAAGGCAGTAGTATCTTCAGCTCTCATAAGGGCTTCACCGATGAGAACAGCACTAACACCCTCAGACTCGTACTTTTGAACATCCTCACGCTTCGAGATACCACTAAGAGCGGCAAGAACGGCGCCCTCGGGCATAACCTTAACTAAAGTAGATGTAGTAGAAAGGTCAACAGTAAAACTATGTAAATCACGATTATTAACCCCAATAAGCTTGGAACCTAATTTAATGGCCCTCTCCATTTCGGGTCCATTACTGACTTCTACTAATGGCTCCATGCCTAATGATACTGAGTAATTATATAACGATGAAAGGAGTTCATCATTAGGGAGCATCTTAACAATGAGGAGAACGGTATCGGCACCATTAAGTCTAGCCTCTAAGATTTGATATTGGTCAAAGATGAATTCCTTACGTAAAACGGCGGGACGGTTAGGGATCTTTTCTAATGCGAGTCTAACTAAACGAAGATCTTCAATTGAACCCTTGAACCAATGAGGTTCGGTAAGGACTGAGATGGCAGCGGCTCCAGCGAGAGCATAAGTGGTAGCCTGGGTAGGAGCATGAGCGTTAATCTCAATATCACCCTTTGAGGGTGAAGCACGTTTAACTTCGGCCATAAGTGCGGGAACAACTTGCTTTAAACGGGCAACAACATCAATTAATTCGGGAGCGTATTGTAATGATTTTTCAAGATCAGAGAACGTTTGGCCGGGGATTTTCTTTTGTAATTCAACATCAATCTTTCTTTGATCATAAATTTTATCTAAAATTGACTTTTGTTTAATATTTTTACCTGCGGTAAGGGCCTTTAATCTATCATTTTCCTTCCAAGTACCACCTCTGATCTTTAAAACATTTCTTACCATAGTGTGACCTTCTTCAGTTAAAATACTTTCGGGATGAAATTGAACACCCTCAACGGTGAATTCCTTATGACGAACTCCCATAATAATATTATTATCGGTTCTAGCGGTAACCTCTAAACAATCAGGTAATGTTTCGATGGTACCAGCGAGTGAATGATATCTTGTAATAGCAATATCGGGACTAACACCCTCAAAGAGACCCTTACCATCATGCGTAATGGGTGAAGTCTTACCGTGAACGATTTCACCGGCGTAGTCTACTACACCACCAAAGGTAGTGTACATACATTGGAGACCCATACAAACACCAACAACGGGGATTTTACCAGCGAAATGTTTGATGGCTTCTTGGGAGATACCGGCATCCTTGGTAGGGTGGCCGGGTCCAGGTGAAATGAAGATAACATCGGGGTTAAGGGCTTCAATATCAGCGATAGTGATTTGATCATTACGGTGGACTTCAACTTCAGCACCTTCTAAGCAAAGGTATTGGTATAAGTTCCTGCGAGGTTAATAAGGGAAGAGAAAAGAAGAACGAGCGTAGTGAGATGAATGAGTTTCAATGAAAATGAAATGTATTAACCAGTTATTTTTTTACTCCATCCATTCATGAATTGATATTCATAGCTAATTCTTGACATGATCACATGAAAAGCAAAAAAAAACTTACCAAGTGAACGAATCGTAGTTGTCGATGAGAATGACTTTACTCTTAATAGCAGAAACCGACATTATGCTGTTAATTACCAATATTCAATATTATCTCTCTTCGCTCCTTTGAAGAAAATCCCGCTTGACTCCGCTTGTATGAGTCTGAATAGTAGTGGGGGTTGGTTGCTGACGGTATGGCTGACTCAACAGTGCGGTGTACGGGTAACTCGCGTAAAAGTCGCCTAATTACCTGTTTTAACTTCACCAACGTTATAATAATCAAATCAAACAAATTAAATATCTCATAATGTCAGACAGCGCAGTAACTCCTAGAATCAATCACGGTCTGCTCGAAAATTTTGTAGGCAAGAATGTGCGTGTTATTGGACTTGTCAAGTCGGGTAAGGATTCATCTAATATGGGTCTGATTGACGCGTCGGGCGATATCACGGTAGACTTAACCGTGGTTAAGGATTCACTCATTAAGGGTCGTTATTATGAATTCATCGCCAAGGTGCAGGATAATTTGAATTTAAAGATTCTAGATGCCATTGATTTTGGCGATAATATTGGTGCGTATAAGGTGTTTTTGCTTATTTTCTTTCTCTTTCCCTATTGCTTATTCTAACTACTTTAGACCTCTCCATCGTGGACTCGCTGATTACTGTCAGTCACAAGCACAAGGACATCTTTTACGAATAGTTCTATGGCTCCCCCTGCATTCTTCCTGTATACGGCGTGATCTTTTAATGTATACTACTATTTATTTATTTTCTTAATACATATATTTCCATCCACTCGTTCCAAAAAATTTTAAATACTAAGAATCTTCTGGCCGGCTTTACGTAGACACTCATCAGCTACTAAAGCGCTATTCACCGTCTTGCCAATAACGGTGGACACCAATGAATCATCTACGGGACCACCACTTGTTTCGGTAATACGACTCTGCGCCACGGTAAACCCACTATCTCTATCCGATTCACTATTACCACCATGCACCACGACCAATCGGTCAATACCGCCTAACTTCAGAGTTCGACCTAATCTATCAACGGCATTGAATGTGGATGTAAGTCTTGTCGTTGTCGCCCTCAACGATTGGACTTCCTCGTTATTAGACTGATCAATATTGACGGTGGGCGTGGCAATGACGGAATCTCCGCCCACAGTAGCTAGCTGTGATGCTATAATACTGGGGATATTTAGTTTCTCAATAAGTGCCGTCTCTAACGATAATGACATGGTGTGTGTATATATACTTTATATATATTCCTTTGGAGTAATAATGACGGGCTTAATCTCGATGGGACATTCCCGATGTGATGCAACAACTCCCGCTTCACTTCAGGCCACGCCACCTTAGATAAGTGTTACTCCAGAACGCCCTCATTCACTCATTCGACACAATCAATTATATATATTCACCTACTCAAATATATATATTCCAATATAAACTCTTATTTATATACTCTACTCTCAACTTTCTCACATGGTTTACAGGCTCTCAGCAACCCTTCAGGGCCATGAACAGGACGTAAAGGGTGTATCAGTGCCTTTGGATGACAAAAATGGTTTATTTTCCGTTTCGCGTGATTCTACCGTTCGCTCATGGTCAAGATCTGGTAAAGAATGGGCTAGTCATATTATTTTTATGGGACAGGGCTACATTAATGCTGTGACGGCCATTGAAATTAACGGTAACCCCTATTGTATTTCAGGCGGTCAAGATAAAATTGTTAGTATTAATGATCCCTCATCAATTGATCCCGGTACTAGATTATTAGCTCTAATTGGTCATCAGTCTAATGTATGCTCAATTGATGCTAATTATGGTTTAGTAATCTCTGGTAGTTGGGATAAAACTGCTAAAATTTGGCAATTACAAAATACCGATGGTAGTAGTAAAAGTACTGCTGAGTGTAAATATACTCTTACAGCACATGAACAATCAGTATGGGCCGTTAAGATTATCTCAGAAAACCAATTCCTTACTGGTAGTGCTGATAAAATTATTCATTTATGGCAAGACGATAAGATTATAAATAGTTTCCATGGTCATACTGATGCCGTTAGAGCGTTTTGTATCCTTAATGAAACTACTTTTGCTAGTTGTAGTAATGATGGTACTATTAGAGTATGGGATTTGACGACAGCGCAATGTTTAGCTACTTTAAGTGGTCATGATAGTTTTATTTATTCAATTGCCACTTTACCCTCGGGTGAAATTGTAACAAGTGCTGAGGATAGAACTATTCGTATATGGGATTGGAAATCACAGCAATGCTTACAAGTTATTGTATTACCTTGTATTTCACTTTGGTCAGTGGATACTAATCAAGATGGTGATATCTTTGTAGGTTGTTCTGATACTACAATTCGTTGTTTCTCATCTGTCGAATCAAGATGGGCCTCGGCTGATGAATTAACATTATTTGACGAAAGTGTTAGTACTTCATCAATTAATAAACAAACTATGGGTAATATAAATGAAAGTGATATTAAATCACATGATTTTCTCTTCTCAAGAGGTACAAAGGAAGGTCAAATTGTTATTGTAAGACAATCTTCCGGTAATCTTGAAGCTCAT
Source organism: Nadsonia commutata (assembly GCA_030563525.1). Classification (NCBI taxonomy): domain Eukaryota; kingdom Fungi; phylum Ascomycota; class Dipodascomycetes; order Dipodascales; genus Nadsonia; species Nadsonia commutata. The sequence continues at coordinate 128,014 of JAKUCD010000019.1, forward strand.
CAATGGACTCATGGTAGTTGGTCAAAGGTAGGTGATGTTGTTGACGCGGCAGGTAATCAAAACAAAGTATCTTATGAGGGTAAGGAATATGATTATGTCTTTGATGTTAATATTGAAGATGATGCTCCACCATTGAAATTGCCTTACAATGTTAGTGAAAACCCTTACACTGCCGCTCAAAGGTTTATTGATCAATTCGAATTATCGCAAAATTATGTTGATCAAGTCGCCAAATTTTTAATATCAAATTCTTCAGCTGTTAATATCTCTGAAGGTGTACCTCAATCAGAAGATCCTTATGGGTCAAGATATGTACCTGGATCATCTACTAATCCTGGTGTTTCATTCCAAGCTCCTGCTCCTGCGCCTGTTCCTGCGCCTGTTCCCACTGCTATTCCGTCAAATGCATCAACAAATACAAAATCTCCACCACCATCATCATCAAAAATCCTCCCTCAACGTACCTACCTCTCATTTGAAACTTATAACGCAGCTAGTCTCGTGAAGGGTGTTTTAACACTTAATGCTAAACAAGCATTAGTTGGACAATTCACACTGAACGATTTACAAACCATTCAATCATTATTGGAAAAATCACAAATTGGTAAAGATGAAGCGTTGGCTTTATTACCTTTTGTATTGAAGATTTGTGATTCATGGGGCACTAAGACGCCCGGTTATGATATTTTAAGAATTATTATTAATAAATTACCATCGAAGGTAATTAATGATGATGTTATTCCGTTACTTTTATTCAGTGTATTGTCTGATGATGAAGATATTGATATTGCCGTAAGACTGATGGGATACCGATCATGTTCAAATTTATTCCTTAATCATACCGATATCGTTCGTGAACTTAAACCAGTATTAGTAGAATCATTATCTTCTTTATCGGCAGGTGTTAAATCAGCAAATGAATCAAAACTTGGTAAACTTCTCAATATTGCTGGTATTACTTTAGTATTAAATTTTACAGTTTACGCAAAACAAGAATCTGATCGTGAGTTAGGTGTTGTACTATTTAATGATCTTTTAAATTTTTGCGAAAATGATGTTTGTATAAGTGAAAGTGAATTAGCTTATCGTACACTGATTACCTTGGGTACTTTGATCCATTTAATTGGTATTGATCAAAAGATTAAAATTATTGAAATTATGAATGCTATAAAGCGTAAATTTGGTTCAGAGGAACGATTTATTGTGGTGTTTAAGGAATTTTATACTTATTTATTGTAGCGAACGAACGATGCGAGCGGAGTGAACAAAGCAAAGTGAGTGATGCAATTAATAGCTCATCGTAGCTCATCGTATCTCACCATGTCTCTCTCATCCTTTAGATGTAAAAGTTGTATTCAAAATAAATTATTAAAATATATATATATATATATATATATACATATAAAAAAGGGTAAGGGAGAAATAATATAAAGTTTTTCTTGAGGATATACATTTACTTTTGCTTTTCATCTTTTTCATTCCAATTGATTGTTGTTTTATATAAACTAATCCAATGCCATTTGATCAGAATCATTAGGAATTGAATCTTGAACCTGGGGAGAATTGTCAATACCGTTAAATTCAGTAGTCGGGGTCACCTTACTATTATCATTAGCTGATGAAGGTGTGTTTGACATGTAATTATTTAATTCAGCATCTAATTCCTCTAACGTCTTCTTAGGTCTAGGACCAGATTTCTTTTCAGTTATTGAGCTTCTGGGACCTCTAGGTTCAGAGCGAACTCTTAAAGGACGAGATCTACCATTATCTCTATCTTCACGATCGCGTCTGGCGGGTCTTCTACTATCGTAATTTGATGATCTATAGCTATCACCATTAGCACGAATATCACTTTCATCGCGATGATCATCATCACTACGGGAGTATTCATCTCTTTCTCTTCTATCACCGCGGGATTCTCTACCATTACGTCTTTCACGTTCTCTTCTAGGAGCGAATCGGTCAGTTAAATCCACTGATGAACCATCAACTCTATGTTCTTCTTCAAATTCTCTTTCTGATCTTTCATAATCTAATTCAACTTGAAGAATTAATCCCGCTGCCCTCTTACCATCAAATTCTTTAATTGACTGTCTTGCATCACGTTCATTTTCATATTTAAGATAAGCTTCACCCTCTGACCTTCCATTACGATCATAAACGAGCTTACAATACTTGATGGGGCCAACTTTGGCGAAAAGTGATTCAAGATCCTTTTCAGTCAATTCATACATAAGATTCTTTAAATGAACTATTGTTATAGGAGCAGCGGGGGGGCGGTAAGATGAGGTACGGGAAGAATAAGATGATGATCTACGAAAATAATCGTTAGTAAGAAATTTTCGGTGAAATATTCACAAAGAATATAATATAAATTGGACTACTTACGAGTAAGGTTTGCCTACTCTATAACCACGATGAGAGTTATTCAATCTTCTAGGAGCTCTGGGGTGGATAGAAGTCTAAATAAGATATTGGTTAGAATTAAATTTTGCTTATCTCGATGTCGTTTCGAGGGGTCAAGACCGGTGTGATGTGAATCCAAGATTTACACCCACTACTCGATTCGCTCCTAGTTCAAACTTACACCTTTATCTTGGATAATTTCGTCTAAAGATTTGTCCATGTTGCGATGTTAGTGTTGTTATTTTTACTTGGTATGTTAATATTGGTGATTCGGTGGGTGATTGAATTTGGTTGTGTCGATGCTGATGCTGACACCATGCGTTGGAAGTTCTAGTTTTTCCCAATGAAAAGCAGTACTGACAGTGATTTTCGACAAAATTCAATATATTTATCACCAGAAGAGCCGGACGAATTGACACAAGTCTGAAAATAATAAAATAATTGCTCGATTATATATTCAGGATGGATATTAATAGTATGCTCAGTAATGGCAGTACGTTACCGAAGGAGAGTAATAATAAATTAGATGCTCAAAGAAGAACAAGCGTGGCATCATTATTAAATACAGAGTCAAGTCCACCACCCGCTGTGAATACGGCTTATGATCCAGCGAGGGGTCATTCTGATCAGGGGAATTATAATCGACCATTGACTCCATCGGCAGTGGGTGGTAAGAGACCTATGCCAATGCATATTAATGAACATCGTAATACTCATTCTGACGATAGTGATGAAAGTGATGAAGATGATAGTGATGATGAAGATGAAGATGATACTAAAACAGTCACGCAGGTTCATGAACATGAAGATGTTGATGATGATGAACTTGAAAGAGAATTAGAGAATTTAGCTAGTTCTGATGATGATAATGAACCTTCGGCGGTCCCAGTTGTTACAAGTGATTCTGACAGACGACACGGTGATGTATCTGGTAAGTCCCTCTCACGCCAAGAAAACAAGTATAGTGAAGATGAAGAGGAAGAAGATGATGACGAAGAAGAAGACAACGAAGAAGAAGAAGAATCCCATAACACTAACTTGAGTTCGAATGCCTATCAATCGTCGACTCCTTCATCTTCAAAGCCTCGTAAATATAATGTACCACCTATTTGGGCAATGAAATGGAATCCCTATAGACGATTACTGGATCAGGGATTTGATGCTGAAATAGCTAGAGGTAAATTACTTGAACAATATTCTTCTAGCTCCAATCAAGGTGTCCTCTCGGGTGTCCCCTCGGGTCCTCCTGCCGTTGGTAGTGGTAGTTCTTCAAATGGAAATTCAAGAAATGCAATCAAACGACATGAACGCGCTAACCCCAAATTAAGTACATCGGCCATTGGTTTAGGTAAAACAAGTAATGAAAATTACGGGTCAACCGTTACAGGACTTTCACCATGTATTTCAGGATTTAAACCATTTGAAGAAATTACAAGATTAATCGCTACATGGTTATTAGGTAATTTACAAAGAATGACAGAGGAGGAAAGGGAGAATATGGAATTAGAGATTAAATTAGGTGTATTGCATAATAAGATTACAAAGGAAAGAATTAATCTTAATGTTGCAAGTGAAGCGATTGTTGAAAGAAATTATAAAGCTGATCACCTTTACTTTGAACCTGGATTAAACGATGAACATTTTGAGGGGTTAAAGACTGTTTTGGAGAGTTTAAAAACGTTACGCAAAGAGTCAACACTATATCGTGATAGTACATTCCCAAATTTAAGAATTACAGAGGATCATACCACTAATCGAGTAGTGGAAAAGATTAATAAAGTTAGAATCTCTGATTTAGTTGTTCATTCACCTGGTGATTTATTAGATTATAGAATTTCACTTAGTACTGAATTACCAGTATTAGAGAATGTTGAAGCCAAAGGTCGGCCTAATAGTATCAGAATTAAAGATCGTGATAGTTATATATCACCAGGAGTTCGAATTGATGCAACAAAGGTAACAACAGTGACTCAGAGTAATCATTTAAGTCATGAGGTTGAATTAGAAGCTGATGGCAAAGCATTATTAAAATATTTTAATGGTTTAGCCGATGAGGGTGGTAATAATGGTGATAAATTTGAAGAAATGATTCAAATATTACTGGATAATACAAGATTTATAAATCGAAAAATTTCCAGAAATTAGGAGCGGACGAGAAAACTCGAGTGTAGCGAGAATGAGTTAGTAAGGACGGTTAATGAGGACAGTCCAACGAAAAATAAATAACAATATTCATAATAATACATAATATAATAAATGTAATAAATGTTAACTATTTTTTACTTTTTTCATACTCCATTACTATTTAAACCCTAACCTTTATAATAAATATTCATAATTGATCATCATCAATTCACAAAAATGATTAGACTATCAATAAGGACAGATAAAGACGAAAGTTGATTAACAGACTCCTTACTACTCTCTACTCACTCTCGCTTCGTTCGTCATTCATCACACTTTACAATGGGTAAAAACACCGATAAATTATTCATTACACACTCAGAATGGTCAAGTTCCAACGGTGGTTATTCTGCCTCTGGTGGTAGATCCGATGATACAAAACCCCAAGGACAAGGACTTAATATTGAACATAAATCACCATTTTGGTATTGTTGTATAAGTCAACAACCAATAACTAAGGACTGTGGTGTTGTTTCACCCGAGGGACATGTGTTTGATGTTAAAAATATATATCCTTATTTAGTTAAACATGGTAATTTTAACCCTGTTACTAATTTTCCCCTGGAGAGATCACAGTTGGTTAAATTGAACATTGCCGTTAATTCATCGGGATCTTACGTTGATCCTGTTACATTTAAGGAACTTACCAAGTATAATGATGTGGTGGCAATTGGTACTACAGGGAATGTTTATGAATATTCTACTGTTAAGGAAATGTGTTACAAGACTCGTCATATGGTGGATCTTGTATCTGAGACACCATTTAAGAAGCATGATGTGTTGAAGTTGTTTGGTGGTGTAGGTGTAGGTAACGGATTTAAATCAACAACACAATACAAGCCAACACAACCCAAGTCGACACAATCATCTGACTCCACGGCAACGGTAAAAGGATTAAAATCATCAACTTTAACAACATACAAGACAAGTGCATCATTAACATCCACATCATTCACACCATCTGTTAAGACCGAATTTGCCACTATACCCCTTGAAACATTATTGAAACCTAAAAAGTATACGACAAACGGTTACTTAACAATGTCAACATCACTAGGTGATTTAAATATTGAATTATGGCCCATGCATTCACCAAAGGCGTGTTGGAATTTTATTGAATTAATAAAACGTGGTTATTACACGAATACAAAATTTCATAGAAATATTAAACATTTTATGATTCAAGGTGGTGACCCCAGTGGGACAGGTCGTGGTGGTGAAAGTGCATTCGATAAAGGGAAATCATTTCAAGATGAATATCATGGTTCTCCATATAGACATGATCAACGTGGTATTTTATCAATGGCGAATAAGGGTAAGAATACAAATACATCACAATTTTTCTTGACTTATCGAAAATGTCCTCATTTAGATAATAAACATACCGTTTTCGGTAAAGTTGTTGGTGGATTAGAGGTATTAGATGCCCTTGAAAGAGCACAATGTTTACCGGGTTCTGATGTGCCTCAAGATGATATTGTTATAAGTAGTATAAGAGTGTTTGTTGATCCCTTTGAGTCTATGTTTGATGGTGATAAGGTTAAGGATATTGAGAGTGTGGTGGTTGATGATACACCATGGTTGAAGAGAGGTCGTGATGATAGTGGTAATATTGGTAAATATTTAACTAAGCGAGATAAGGGAAACCTGATTAGGGATGATGATGATGATGATGATAATAAGAAGCGACGTAAATTGACTTCGTTAGCTAAGAGTAATTTTGGTAAGTGGTAGACAATCACAATTATGAGTAATTTCAAGCAATCTACTCCATATAGAAGCTATCATCGTTTGCGGTCGAATGATGCTCGTAATTATTCGTAATTGCAATAATAAATTCAACATTTATCACACTCATCGCTTCGCTCTTTGTGTGCTTTTTTATTTTTTATTTTATAGTTATATTAACTAAATATTTACAGAAACAAACAAAGAATGATATTTTACTTTTATATACTTTAATTTTTAATTTTCTCTAAGCCTTAGTTGCACGAATAATAGTACTATTTTCCCAACCTTCAGCTGCCTTAAATTCACCACCTGCTTGCTTTAACATATCTTGTAATTGGCCAGCTTCATTATCAGTATCCTTAACCTTGGGACGAAGGGCGAAGACCGGTTGATCGGATAAATAACCACGCTTGGCGGGGTTACGATAAAATTCAATAAATTTACGACGAATAGGAGCTGCTTCAATGGGGATACGATGAAATCGTTCAATGGTACGTTGAGGATTTAAATGAGCAAAGAGACCTAATTTGTTATAGTATTTGGCGGTAAAAGAACCACCGAGTTGTTCGATATTAGTAATGGCTGATTGAGATGCTGAAGTAGTAGTAATATTAAGGGGTTGTTTCAATTTATCAGCGGTACCACCGAGTAATTTAATACCATTCTTAATTGAAGTCACGACACCGGAGTCTCTCAAAACCTTCATGGTAATAGGTTCCTCGGGTGAGATACGACCCATATCAATCCAATGTTGTAATTTTGAAAGATTAAGCGATTCTAAATTATCAAAATCATGCTTAAAACCACGTTTAGGGAATAATTTGTAAATGGGGGTTTGACCACCTTCGAACCAACTCTTTGATTTACCACGAGCCTTTTGACCCTTTTGGCCCTTACCGGAAGTTTTACCGTAACCGGATGAGGCACCACGGCCAAGACGTTTAGGGTTAGTTTGAGCATTATGATTATCGGATAATTGACCCAACATGGAGATTGAACGAGTCAATAGCGGGGGCGCCTGACGAAAGGCGGCGGACGTATTCCATAACGCACGAGGCGATGATGACCACAGCGACTTCAAAGACAGTATTGTCGTGGACATTGGTGTGAAAATGCTATTGAAGAGGTCACCGCTCAATCAATGATGAAGGTTTCGATTACACTGTGAAACCGCACAAGCCGCGATCGCTTCTTCTTTCTCCCAACGAAGATCAAGCAAAATTTCAACCCCTACCCTTATTGATAGGCTTAGTCATAGTCTACTATCGGAGCTATGCTTAGTCATCTTTGGGTTTGGTGTTATTTGTATTTAGTCAACTTTTAGTCAGCTTTGTTTTGATTTTCCGTTTTGGTTTCAGTTTCATATTCGGTTTCACCCTTGGCTTCATTTCCTAGTATTACGTCATCATCCCAATTCACTACAACTACAATATCTCGGCTATCTTTCAGATCTCCAATGTACTCAAAGTGATCCTCTCATAGCCAGAATGGTTCAGTTTGATGCTCAAATAGGGGTTTGAAGTAATTCAATATTAATATTCATTTTAATCGTCCCATAAATGCCTGGCCAGGCTGTCCTCCCTTCCCCACCCCCATCACACAGACGCCGTCTAATTATAGGATGTCAAACCCCGTTGTTATCGCTTAACGCTGAGGCCTAATGCTGACGCCGTGAATAGCCAAATCTCTGCGCAGCCGCATGGGCTTACCTCATCCACTTTTTTTGGGCCCATCATCACCCCTTTATCTTTTCTTCACACTAAATCTATAATAAAGACCCCTTCAGTGGATAATAAGAGACTTTTTGTATTTCTTATCTGTTCTTTTGTGCCGCCCATTCTCGTATTCATGGAAAGTGATTGTGATTGTGCTCTGTGATTGTTCTCTGCGTTCCTTTTCTCCCTATACGTAGTCCTGCAGCTGTGAATCTTTACTATTCAGATCTGATTCGCCTTGCCTGAGCTATCATTGATATACTTATCTTTTATTGATATTCCCTCTCCTTCTTCATTTGCTTTTCCTATGCCCTTTTTACCTCACAGTTTAGTACCTAATCGGTCATCTAGCAAGACGCCAACTACGGCAGACGGTAAAAAGTCAAAATCAAAATCAAAATCAAAAGATGATACAAGTCATCCGGGTACGCCAAGCTTTTTCAACTCCTTATCTCCGTCTTCATCTACTTCATCCCAAAAACATATGGCTCCATCACCTCAAGTTCTTGCGGCGCTTGGTGCTACTAAATCTCCCTTGCCGATAAAGTCACCTAAAATTTTAAAACCTCCTAGATTAGACGGTATTGTACATCATCATTCAAATCCCTTTCAATCTTCATTATCTCCGACTTCGTCGGTATCTGATTCACCTCAGCTTGCTTCGTCCTCTTCGTCATTAGCGGTCCGTCCTGGGTTATCGCGTGCTTCATCGTCGTCCTCTGCGCCCACCTCGGCCTCGGCCTCTCCACCGATAAAATTATCATTCAATATCGAATCACCGCCTCTGGTACTCTATGGACTAGCCAAGGATTCAACTGGATGTATTCTTAATGGCGTATTCACCCTACAGGTACTACAAGATTCTGATATTCGTCTAAAATCAGTACATATGACTATTGTACAAGAGATTAGATATAAGCGTCCATTAGTGGCTGCTTGTCCACAATGTACTACTCGAACTAGTGAATTAGCCCGTTGGGATGTATTAACTCACTCAGCGTCACTTGCTGGTAAACAGAATAAGCATATTTATCCCTTTAGTCATCTCTTACCTGGTTCAATTCCGGCAACTAATGATTGTGGATTGTTTAAAATCTCTTACCGATTAGAGGCATTTGCTTATCTTGACTCCTCATCTGGTCTTTCTACACCATTCATTCTTAAACATAAGCTAAAAGTTTCAAGATCGGTAATTCGTGCCGTTGATAGAAATTCCTTGAGAGTATTCCCACCAACTGATTTAACGGCTAATATGGTACTACCTAACGTAATTTTCCCAAAATCAACGTTCCCTATTGAACTTAGTGTACGTGGTGTAACGGGGACGACACAGGCTGGGGATAATATTAAAATTACTCGTTGGAGAATGAGGAAAATTAATTGGAGATTAGATGAAACTATAAAGGCTAAAATTCATGCTTGTCCAGTTCATTTACATAAATTGCCTGTCCCCGCTAAGTCAGTTGATGTCAAGGGTAAATCAAAGGAAATACCGATTAATAGTTCCGTGAGTGCAAGTTCAACGCCAATGAGTCCATCATTACCATCACTTTCTATCCCCTTAACGCCAACCTTTTCTACTACTACACCGGCTTTGGCCCCATCTATTAGTGGCACAACAACCCCTATTAATCCTAATAATCCACCTCAACCCAAGGAGGAAAATACCATTGAAGAGACTCGTCCCGTGAGTAACAGTGAAATTAGAAGTGGTTGGAAGACTGATTTCAGTGGTGACGGTAAAATTGAATTAGTGGCCGAAATTTTTACTCGTTCGTTCACTGAAGTTTCATGTAATCTTGATGATCCTCAATTATGTATTGCCGTTTCTCATACGCTGGTCGTTGAATTGGTAGTTGCTGAAGAATTAGTCTCTTCAAAGGGTAATAAAGCTTCTCCTGTACCTACAGGATTAGCTCGTGTTTTAAGAATGCAATTTAATATTATGATTACCGAAAGATCGGGTCTTGGTATTTCTTGGGACGATGAAGTACCACCGACATATGAGGATGTACCGCTTTCGCCGCCTGATTATGATGTTGTAGATGGTGGTGGTGCACAGGGATTACCTAAATTTGAAGAAATTAGACCGTTTAATATGAATACAATCCCGCCTCAACAGGGGATTAACAGCCAGCCGTTATTCTCACCAATTATGACTCCAACTACTTCATCGGTATCATTATCTTCAAGTTCTTCAATACCTTCATCATCAACGGCATTATCATAATCATCAATTTCGACCATTTCGTGGTCGGCGTCATAGTCATAATTACCCCCCTTCACCTCCACCTCCACGTCCTCAGATGTTACTAATATAATGACACAATTAACTGGTGGAACATCACAATTATCATTTGATGGTATTCTTAGTAATCATTCAGGAAATCGTATTATGACATCGTCGCTGGTTTCCACATTATCTCATTCACGTAACCCATCACAATCAAGTATTCGTCGTGATAATATTGAGCAGAAGAGCACGACATGAGCGAAGCGAATGTTATACGAATATTAAAGCAAGTATTAGAATAAACTAAATAAAATTACAATTTGTATTTCTCAGTGTAATTTGTATGTACACATTATTCCAGTTACTATGGAAACTATCCAAACACGCCCTAGTCAACATCCCAGCTAAATTGAGATCACCACATCTGTCTTTTAAGACTCGTGTTTCAGGTTCATCATTGCAATAGGAGTTTTATCATTCAGGAATATTTAGACGACTTGTGATATATTCCTTGTGACTCATTTTGTTTTTGTTTTTGTTTGATTGTTTGGTTGTTTGATTGTCTGATTGTCCGATTGCAACCCCATTTAGAGAATAGTTATTATAAATTCGCGTAAGTTATTTTAACATTATTTATAAATTGATCAAGTTACTAACTTCCTATAGATTGCATTATCATACAACATGTCAGAATCAATAACGGCATCAAGCCAAAATTCGGTTCACAGTTCCAATCCCGCATCAACATCAGCCACCACTGGCGGTAGCGGTCACTCGCTCGATGTAAATTCATCATCAAATTCACACAATAGTCATAATCAGAATACCAGTACCCCCGATTTACCACCATCTCCGCCTCTACCTGCCACCTCTAAACCCATTGACATGAATATTCCACAAAAGAATAATGTCACCGTAAAAGTTGGTATGATTGGTGATGCACAGATTGGTAAAACGTCGCTTATGGTTAAATACGTTGAAGATACATTTGATGAAGATTATATTCAAACTTTGGGGGTTAACTTTATGGAAAAATCAATTATGATTCGTAATACTGAAATAACATTCTCTATATGGGATTTAGGTGGGCAACGTGAATTCGTTAATATGTTGCCATTAGTATCAAATGATGCAGTTGCCATCCTATTCATGTTTGATCTTAGTCGTAAATCAACGCTGAATTCAATTAAAGAATGGTATAGGCAAGCAAGAGGGTTTAATAAAACTGCTATACCCTTTTTGGTGGGTACAAAATTTGATATATTCAATAAGTTGCCTATTGAAGAACAAGAAGAAATTATTAAACAATCTAAAAAATTCGCAAAGGCAATGCGTGCTTCTTTAATTTATTGTTCTTCATCGGGTAGTATTAATGTTCAAAAGATTTTTAAAATTGTTTTAGCAAAGGCTTTTGATCTTAAATTGACCTTGCCGGAAATTTCTACCCCAGGTGAACCGTTGCTTATTTATCAACAATGGTAGTCGAACGAACTCGAGCCGAAGCGAGAGTGAGTGAGTCAGCTATAATCTAGCTTACCGCGATTTCCTTACAATCTAGTCTTAGTTCAATTTAGTTCAATTAAGTAAATGAGAATATAACAGAGTGTGTGCGAGCGAGTAGTTTTCAATTAAAGCATAGTGAATTTTAAACTCAACCACTCGCTTCACTCGAGGGTGATAGTAGTATATAATTATATATAATAATTAATAACAATTTTACAGCATACTAGCAACATCAATATCATTCTTAAATGCACTTGTAATCTCCTCATCACCAATATTTAATCTAACATTTGCAGTTAATTCACCTTTCACATTTTGTTGTATAAGAATACCATTTTGTACTAATTCTTGTACGGCCGTTACGAAACCTGACATTCTAATTCTTTTAAGTCCTACGGTTGTGGTTGTCGTCAAAGTCATGGTCGAAGTCGAAGTCGTAGTCGAGCTAGTGGTATTAAACAATATACTTGATACCTTTGCCATATTAGGCGCATTAGTATTTGAAATTTTAACCAACCGTTCACTATCCTCCATTATATCCCTTAAACTTGTATCAGCGACACCAGTTCTACGCATTCTAGTTACTAATGCACATAACATAATCTTAATCGTTAATGGTGCTGATTTTAAATATGTTGATGTAGGTGATGTTGTTGCCTCGTGAATTGCTTGCTGAATATGTTTGATTGTGACTTTACCTGTAGCATTATCATTATCATTATATTCTGCTAATTCAACGGCTCGACGACAAATATCAAGGGCTCGTCTTGCATCACCGGATACACTTGCTACTTTTCTTGAAGCAAATTCAATAGCCGATTGATCGATAATTGTATCGTTATCGTTATCATCATTATTCATATTGGATAAACGAGATTGAATGATTAGTTTCAATTGTTCATGGGTATACCCCGGGAATTGAAATCGTGTAAGACCTAAACGTGATGAAATCTTATTGGATAATGTACGTTCCGGTAAATCCATAGTGTTAGCGACAGCCACAACAATTAATCTTGAATGTTGATAAGTAGGCCAATTAAAAAAATTATACATCACGCCTTGATTCTGAGTAACTAATTGATCCAATTCATCCATAAGAATAACCATTGGTGTTCTACTTTGTTTTGCTCTCTTAAAATCATTCTCTAATAATACAACAGCATTTGATGCACTAACTCTTTGACCACCACTAATTTCTTCCCATAATTTTTCATATGCAGCGTGGGGATTTGTTAATTTCATACCATTAATTTCTAAAAAGCTAAAATCTCTCAATTCTCCATCTTCACTACGTAATTGTAATTGAGCTACAACTTCTCTTACAGTAGCAGTTTTACCAGTCCCGGGAGTTCCGGATATATATATACAACAACCATGAGCTTCAGTGATTGCACCCTCTAATGCAATATAAAGATCGGAAAATTCTTGATCTCGACAGGGCAATGAATCAGGTACTGATGAAACATGAAGATTAATTCTAGCCTTCTTATGGGGAGATATTAATCCATCAGTTATTTCATTGGCTTGTTTGACTCTTCCGGGTAGGGTTGATACTGATAATGGTGCTCTAACAATCATTCTTTTCGTTGGTGAGTCAAGGTCAATAGAATTATTTTCATTCGATTTACGTGGTGTTGATGGTTCGTTAGTAATAACTTTCTTCTTCTTGGGTGAAAGTAATCCAGGTGCTAAACTTAATCCCTGTTTCCTTAATCTTCTATCTTCACGTCTTAAATTCTTTTGTCTTATTTCCTCCTCTTCGGCCTCAGTACGTATTTTCCTTGGTCTACCCTTGGCTCGTTTCTTGGGTGTACCATCATCATCATCATCAATATTATTACCACCCGGTGTTGGTGTTGGTGTAGCAGTTATCATTCGTGGTCTTCCGCGTTTTCTTGGTCCATCCAGGGGCTCAACTTCAACTTCAACGTCAATGTCTGAATCTTCCGAGATTGGTTCAGATGTATCAGAGTCAATAATATCAGATTCAATATCAGATTCGATATCGGATTCAATTAAGGCTCCTTCTACGATATCATCATCATCACTATCATCATTGAATTCCGAGTCTTCTGATTCATCGTAGTCTATTGATAATGGCGTTTTCGTCTCCTTGTCAGTACTTTTAGCTCTTTCAGCTAGTTCTTTAAGACTTGGTCGACCCCGACGTTTACCTGTATTCGTTGCTGTAGATGTTGATACCTCTGAGTTTGTTTCAACCTTCACCTTGAGTTTCTCCTTCGTGGCCTTGGGTGGATAAGAGATCGTAGTCAAGAATTGAAACCATTTATCCATAGCGGCATCAGGTATAGCGCCTGGTTCTGTTACCGTCCCAGGTAAAATACTAGGGAACTTTGGAGTTAAATTCTCCCATAAAAATTCATCAGAATAATAAAAGGTTGTTGTGTTTACGGCAAACCGGCACATGAAAACTTTATTAGCATCCTTCTTTAACACACCCTTTGGATACGTTTTCTTTAAAGATTCTGGTGAATAAACTTCAGCATGATCAATTATAACATTTAATTCATTCTTATCCTCATCACAAGTGATATGAATTTCATTCTCTTCAAAGTCAGGGTATCTATTCCTAGGTTTCCTAATATCTTGTGGTCTTTGAAACCAAATTGTACGAACCTCCATAACATTCTCGATCATATTGAATTCAAATTTATAAATCATACCCACAAATGGATAAAGATAATGACTTTGAAGTAATACGATATCACCAATTCTGAATAATTTATTATCACTTAAACGGATTGCAGCGATGGGAGTTAATGATACATGACCTCTTAATGATCTTGAACGTTGTTGTGCCAGTGCTGGGGCCGGCCCCGGTGAATTAGGTTGTGATGTAGTTTTATTAGCATTGACTTCCTCGGGGTAGATTAGTTTCCATTCACTGTCGATTACTTGATTCTTTTTAGGACCCCGCATTTTTATTTAATATGAGTTATGTATGTAAATGATAGTTTTTGATGTTTCATCGAAAGTGGGATAAATTAATAGTATGGTTGTCGTGGTGATTGGTGTGCGGCTCGTATAGGAATAGTTTAACTGAAATTGAAATAAATAATTTCACTCAAATAGAAATTATATAGAAATGATTAGATAATGAATGGTAAAGATTCTTCTGGTTAATTATAGTTATTCCTTTGTTTTAATGACATCTCAAAATTATGGACGACCACGGTGAGGATGCGATAGTGAAAAGGATGATCACAATGAAAGGAGTGGGAGACGTTATGGGTATTTACTTAAATAATTTTAGTTGAGTAAAATAGTAATTTTTATTGGTTATAATCTATTATTATTATCAAATGATTATTTTTAATTTTTTTTAAATGTATTGAGAGTGTAATTTTGAAGTGTAGCATATTTCAACATTTGTATATGAAGCATGATTAAAAGTAATAAAATAACAAAAGAATTATGAATAACAAAAGAAATAAAAAATAACCACACAACAACCACTGGAATAGAGGAATGAAGACCAAACTGAAAAGAATCGATAAAGCCTGTTTCAATTTGATTTTCTTATAATATACCGAGTTAACAAGAGGGTAACCTGGAGACTAATACGGTGAAAATAATGACAAACTATGAGCCATAATCACCGGCGCAATTACAACCTAAATATGATGCAATTGCTTTTGCCCCCTCCTCTCTCGCTCTCTCTCTAATCTATAATCTATAATAACCGGAGATTATGCCTTGCTTCTATCGTTTCCACCTCCACCTCTATTTATTAGCTTGCTAGAGTTTTTGGACTATACCGTTTCGTTTTACTTGTCAGTTTAATGTATAAGAGAGATCTGATATATATAACTAGGGGAAAGTGGTGTTACTAGTTAAAGGAGCAGATAAAAAAAAACCTAAGAATGAACTAAAAGAAGAATCCTTTCTTTACACACTTGAAACATTATTAAAAAGAGCCCTTGCGACTCAAGCATATCTTCTAGAGGGCATGGTCGGATATATGGCTGGTTGTCCTGACACAACACTATGCTCGTGATGTGTAGTGAAAAAGCTGATGCTTCAACTATACAGGCAAGTATTACTACAAACATGAGTAGCTTCTTAAACTGGTACGGGAGAAGAGACGAGTGTTTAGAAGAAGACGAAAATGTATAATGTCTTGTCTGTGCGTTCGGTTTTAATGAATACAAATCATTACTGCTAAGGAGCTGACTGGGGATGAGTTTGAACTACAAAGATTTTGCAAAAAAATCACCAACCATCCAAGACATAGAAGTGTTGTTGATTATCAGATTTGCTTACTATTATTATTTGTTATTTACAGATAAGTTGGGAATGGTTAATTCACATAGAGAATGTAGTCAGGTCTCTTCTCCTGTGTCAATAACGTTGAAAGTCTCCGATAACCGCCCGATAACCGTCGATGGCGGGTCATATAACCTGGTGGCCAATCACGTGTATGGTGAAATACGGAATGACGACCCGACGGAAGGCCAACGCCGTTACGGAATGTCCCGAAATGGTCCATACAAAGCCGCAGGGAATGCGGCCCAAAGCTAAAACGCGGCGCCGTATCATTCGGTGCCGCTAAACTCCTCTGAGCGCCGCACGGTCAGGCGGAAGCGAGTGAGGCGCGAGATCAGCTGAGTCAGCTTACTGGTTTGCACGCTTATCGGCGTGACTGATGCGGGTGAGTCAATCCGCGTGCTGGTTTTGGCTAAACGTTGGGCGGGTCAGCCGAAGTGGGCTGAGGGTATATATATTGGCACCTGCGCTGCTTGTTCTACTGATTCCCTTCTTCTTCTCTATCCTCAGTTTACTGAACCCCCAACCATGTCTGCTAGAATTGCCTCTAGAATTGCCCGCGCTGCTGCTTCGCGCTCGGTCGCTCGCGCTGCTGCCCCCCGTCGCACGCTCTCTGCCATTGCCGCCGCTCGTCCTACCCTTGCTCGTGCTGTCGCCGCTGCCCCCGCTCTTACCCGTGGTGTTAAGACCATTAACTTCGGTGGTGTCGAAGAAGTCGTTCATGAAAGATCCGATTGGCCCCTTGAAAAGTTACAAGATTACTTCAAGAATGATACCCTTGCCATGATTGGTTACGGTTCCCAAGGTTACGGTCAAGGTCTTAATCTTCGTGATAACGGTATGCCCGTTATTCTTGGTGTCCGTAAGGACGGTGTCTCTTGGAAGGCTGCCCTCGAAGATGGTTGGATTCCCGGTGAGACCCTTTTCGATGTCGCTGAAGCCATTGATCGTGGTACTATTATCATGAACCTTTTATCTGATGCCGCTCAATCAGAAACTTGGCCCGCCATTAAGCCCCAAATCGTTAAGGGTAAAACTTTATACTTTGCTCACGGTTTCTCCCCCGTTTTCAACGATTTAACCAAGGTTGAAACTCCCAATGATGTTGATGTTATCCTCGTCGCCCCTAAGGGTTCCGGTCGTACCGTCCGTTCCCTTTTCAAGGAAGGTCGTGGTATTAACTCCTCCTACGCTGTCTGGCAAGATGTTACCGGTAAGGCCGAAGAAAAGGCTATTGCCCTCGCTGTTGCCGTCGGTTCCGGTTACGTTTACCAAACTACCTTTGAACGTGAAGTCTACTCTGATCTTTACGGTGAAAGAGGTTGTCTTATGGGTGGCATTCACGGTATGTTCCTCGCTCAATACGAGGTTCTTCGCGAACGTGGTCACACTCCCTCTGAAGCCTTCAATGAGACCGTTGAAGAAGCTACTCAATCTCTTTACCCCCTTGTTGGTACCTACGGTATGGATTACATGTACGATGCTTGTTCTACCACTGCCAAGCGTGGTGCTCTTGATTGGTACCCTAAGTTCAAGGCTGCCCTTAAGCCCGTCTTCAATGAACTTTATGATGCCGTTAGAGATGGTTCCGAAACTAAGAGATCCCTTCAATTTAATTCTCAAAAGGATTACCGTGAAAAGTTCGAAGAAGAACTTAAGGTTGTCCGTGAAATGGAAATCTGGAGAGTCGGTAAGGAAGTTAGAAAGTTGAGACCTGAAAACAACTAAGTTTAATCTTTGTATTCATCTTTTCCCCCTTTCTCTCTTTCACACTAAAAGTTAAAAAAATTGCAATAATATACATTATTGTGCTTTATTTTTATTTATTACCTCGGTTTTTTCTTTATCTTATAAAAATTATTTTCTTACAATATTTTGGGTATTTTTTGTAGAAATTTGTACTATGTATCTGTGTTCCTCTGAAGTGAATTTTTACGACAACGGAATTTCTTCATTGATAATGTCTTAATGAATTATTTATTAAAAAAACAAAAAACTTTATTCAAGCAAAGCATTAAAAGCTTAGCAATAATATTATATATTTTTCAATTGTAGCTCATCATAATTATTCATTCTCCTATTACATCATCTCTGCTCCCAAGCATATTTACGCATCATCCTTAATCTGTGGTCACCACACAACCACAACACACGTACCGGCACCCACACACGCTCATTTAAGTTAACATGGATAAAACATATAACGGCACACTAGTCGTTATCTTCATGAAGGCTAAAAACCTTCCTAATCGGCGTACGCTCGGTAAACAGAATCCTTATTGTATTGGCCGTGTAGGATTCGATGCAAAACGATCGTCCGCTGATCCAAGAGGTGGTCAATCACCAAAATGGGACCATGAAGTAAGATATAATATCGGCTTTGAGAGTTGTAATAGTAGTGGCAACATCGCAACCTCTGGGTCTTCATCACCTCCACCTAATGCAACGGTTTTCAAGTTAACATTATTAGATGAGAATGAATCAAAACCTGATTTAATTGGTGATTGTATTATTGATCTTTTACCAGCTTTGAATTCTCATCCTGATGAGGGTTATGATAAATGGCATGAATTATCCTATAAGGGAAAATACGCTGGCGAAGTATACTTGGAGATGACATTTTATTCATCCTTACCCGTACTGCCCCCCAAGATGAAACCAATCAAGGAGCAACAACAAGTTGAAAGAGTTAGATCTAAATCACCAACTAAGAAAAGAGTTACAATTTTAGATAACCCAATTTCAATGCAATCACCGCCTCCATCACCCGGTTTGAATAATAGTTTTAATTCAATGAGAATGCCTCATTCAAGATCATTACAGTCAATGTCATCACCTCATATTGGATTATCTCATTCTCAAAGTATGAATAGTGTGAATAGTATGAATAGTATTAATAGTATGAATAATTTAAATTATCATCCATTACCTACGCCGAGATACCAAGAAGCATCACTTAATCAATCACATCCTCAACCAAATAGCCACTCACTTCAACATTCTTACAGTCGTTCGCACAGTTATAATCATCATCCTGATCTTGATCGATCAAGATCACACCCACATCGTAGTAGTCTACCCATTCCCGGTGAGTATAATCATACACCATCTTCTCAAACGACAACGACACCTTATCCTATGGAATACCCAACACTGGAATCCTTATCACTGCACGAGCTCGATCTACCTTCCATTCCGAATACTCGAGGTCCTATCAACAATACTGCCACTACTCCTACGACATCGACCACAAATATTCGTCGTAAGCCAGTAGAAAAGACGACATCAGCACCAATTCGTCGTCAAGTTGATAACAATAATAAAGAATTTATCCCGTTCTCCGCCGATAGTTATAACTCACTCACTGAGAGAGCAGTTCCTAAAGATACTACCATCGCCACCGCCTTGCCCATTATCACACCTCCTAATACTGGCTCTGATGATATCTTAGATGCATCAACGTATGCACCTGAACCAGTATTGGGTAAAGGAAGATCATTACCCCAAGTCCCCGCGGACCTGATTGATCCTAATGTCGGTGGATATGTAGGTCAAGGGCAATGGGATCTTAGTGAACAGCTTAATGCGAGATATAGTGATTCCATTTATGATACCGTTATTGGTCGTAAGGGACAACAAGTGATTGAAATTCCGCATAACTCGGGGTATGGTAATCCTAAACCGCAAGTACCGCCAAAGATTCCAATGGGTATGACCGCTGAAGAGTATATTGCCGCTGAGTATAATGGTGGACGCCAGGATAATACAATGTATTATAATTATATTTAGTATATAGTTTTGAACAACATATAATTTGGATATAATATATTAAAAAAATAATGTTTACTATTGATACAAATGTGAGAGTGTGGTTATAAGTATCTACTACTACTCACTCGAAAGTGGCTTTACTACTCCTAACTTTAGCTTCACTTAAGTTCGTCGTCGCTCCGCTAAGTTCGTTGCCTAATAGGCAGCCTCATCATTACCATCATCATCATCCATACCCTCACCATCATCGAAGTATTTTTCAGCATTATAATCATCGTCATCATCTTCATCTTCATCATAATCATCGACATCTTCATTATCGTTATCATCATCTTCATTATCGTTTTCATCATCATTGTCTTCAGTGACTTGAGTAGCATTGGGATTATTTTCATCCATTTGAGCTAATTTAAGTGCTTGCAAACTCTTTTCCTTTAACAATAATTGATCCTTTATCGATTTACTATCATCAATCTCAGTTTGTAAAAGACCAGCGGTAAATTTAGCGATATCTAGTCGTTTTGATTTTTTGTTGTTATTACTATTTGCCGTTACTGCACCGGGGACACCCATGACAGCGTATAATTCAGAAGGGAAAAATTTTAATGTATAGGGATGTTCATCGATTGATCTACCAATTTTACGCTTCTTATGATAACGATCCGAGTATCGTTTAATGCCATCCTTGGGTAAATCAATTTCCACCATCACCGTTGTACGAGATCGTTTGTTGGTTGTGTTATTATTTTCAGCAAGTGTTCCCGTATACAGAGGACCATCACGAACATCATGGGTGAATTTAATAAACTGAGCCGCTGAACGACGTTCAAAGCTCTTTAATGATGATTGAACTGGTAATATAGTCTTGGGGTATAGTTCAGTAGGTGTAAAATCGGGTTTAAGATCACCAAACATGAATCCACCGGGTCCACCGGCCATACCGCCACCTCTGCCACCACCGAAACCGCCTCTGCCACCACCTCTACCACCGCGAAAGGACATAATGAGTTGTAATAATGGGAGGGAAGGAGGGAAAGAATAAAAGAGCACAGAATCTATAGGCGTCTGTGTCTGTTGATGAAAAAAGGTTGTAGTAGTATATGTGTGTATATACTCAAATATACTCAAATACTCTCAATATAATATAATACAATATAGTATAATATAAGACAATATACACCAATCTAAGAAACCGATACGAATCACCAAACCAAAAAATACAAACCTCCCAGCGAAAAAGCGGAAAAGCGAAAAAGCCGTGAGAGAAGAAATGAGGTGGGAGTTTACTATAAGGATCTCACCTAACCCTGTACGGTTTGATGTCCTGTGGGTTGTTTTTGAATATTCAGCGATTAGAGTGGATTGTGGTGGCTTTTGATGGGTGGTTTACTCTCATATTCTCTGGTTCGAGTAGTTGAAGCTGAATCCAAAGCAGTGCCCGAGTCTCGCAACAAAATGGCGCTGAACCGCGTCATCGCCGGTCTCCCGCCTGATTTAATTTAATTTCATTTCATATATAAATATATGGCATTCGTGTATTCAGCCGCTACCAGCTGGGGTCATAAATATAAAATATACAGAGAGTAATACAGTAATAAAAATAATAATAATAATAACAACAATAATAATAATAGTATGACAATCTACTGGTTGAGGTATTCCTGGATATCTTCATCATTGTCATCATCTTCATCATATTCGGCCTGCTTCCTGAACTTGGATTCAATAACAAGCTTCTTGTTTTCGAATCGGTTCTTGGCGACCTTACCCCAACCCCATTGATCAGATGAAGTCGATAAGGCTTCATCGTATTCTTGTAACACGGCTTGTTTCTTGGCCTCAACCTCTTTTTCATCAGCTTGTCTTTGTTTCTTAGCCTGTACGGTGGCCGCGAATTTCAATAATCTAGGGCGGATCAACATGTACCCGAACACTACAGCACAAAGACGGATATAATCCTTAAGAGTCATAGCATTAAACACGTTCAGAGCTTCCAACATTTCGTACTTTTATAGGTATATGTGTTTATGGCTTGCAATGAGAGTCAAAAAGGTGTGTCTTGGGGGGGGGGGGGGGGGGGGTTAAAATTTTG